>KN468740.1:14866-30685 GCA_000787095.1 Periophthalmodon schlosseri | reverse complement strand
GGTGCTCTTTGACAGACAAGAAAAAACACAACTCTTACTGCTAATTAATACTTCCATTCTTTTTTTTTTTAAATGTAAATACAATAAACGAGCCGGGAGCATGTTAAATAGTTATTCCCTGTCCGTTGTGATTGGCAGATCCATCCTCAGATTAATTGTTCTGTCGGAGACTTTCTTTCGACTTTTTGCAAAACGTCGGAATAGAATTTACATGACAGCAACTAAAAATGAAGATAGACTCAAACGCAGTAACATTAATAAACAAAAAGAGGTCACACACGTAAACAGGCATGTGCATAATTAACTGAGTTCAGTGTTAATTTCTGCAATTGCTAAAACATCACCCAGACATAATTTGATTGGCTGGGCATAATTATTCTTAAGTTATTTTTATTTATTTTTTTGTATCTTTATTTATAGGGAGACCCCAATGAGAGCAATGAGACGAGCAATGAGACTCTTGTATCTTTATTTATACAGGGAGACCCCGATGAGAGCGCTCAGACTCCCCTTTTCATGATCGTCCTGTTAAATACAGAACAAATACAAACAAAACAAATACATAAGTCAATTTAAAACATTAAAAACAGGAGCAGATGTGAGTGTAAATGTTTATCACCTGATTATTAAAGTGCATTAGTGCATGTCCTTGAAATGTATTCCATTTTTGGGAAGCAAAATAACCAAAAGCCTTTTTTTCAGTTCTAGTGCGGCCAGTTTTTAGACGTAGACAATCATGAGATCTTGTATTAAAAGTTTCCGTATCAAAGTTCAACAAACAAGTGAGATATTCAGGCAGTCTATGAAGTGGTCCCTTATAAATACAGTTTATACAGTGTTGTTCTCTTCTGACAGACAGCGATGGCCAACCTACTTTTTGATAGCGTGAACAGTGATGGGTTTTAAATTCTTCAGCTGTTATGAAACGAATGCCTGAGTAAAGGAGTGAATCTAAAGGTTTCAAAGTAGAGGCTGACGTCAGAAGTCTATTAATTATTAACTATTAACTATTGTCATAAGACGGTTTTAATTAACAACACCTTTATCGATAATAAGACAACAGCACATATATTTGAGGTTTTTAGTTAGCTTGAGATAGAATGTCAAAAAAGAACTGTATTAGCTAAATCCCCCATAGAGATGCATTAGCCAAAACAATATAAGAAATAGTAAGCGAAAGACCTACGGAAGAAACCGTTGAGGTGTCTGGTCACTAGTAAATACACAGATGCTTATGCTTGGTGAAAGAATGCTTAGTTTAATGATTAGTATCTTAAAATCTCCATTGGTTTAAGTAGTCTAACTGAAAATCCAATGAGTTACGACAACATAATCCCACTGTCCCAAATCGCATACTTTGAATCAGAAGTTTAGTTTTGTTCCTTGAAGTTTTCAGTCACAAAAAACTCCATTCTGGTCTGTGAAAGCCGGTCCACATGTCGATTTAATCAGGAAATCTAAAACCAGAGCCTTAACTCACTCTTAATAATTAACAGGACCAACCTGGTGGAAGTCGTGACATTCATTTCCGAAAGCTTGCAGCCGCTTCAAAGGGGGACTGCTTGCTTTCAGATAGTGATGTGAGCCTTCCACATATCAATTTCCTGAAGAGGCCCCACAGTTCAAAGACACTGTGATCCCTGTGTTGTGAGTTTTGACCCGGGCCCTTGTCAGATGTCTCCGTGTGCAATCCACCGCCCGCTAACTCAGATTGGCTTTGTGCCGCTGATAGGACCGAGTTGTATTGTGTCAGAAAGTTGGATAGTGTTTTCAATGTAAACTTTTCCCACTGTGGGGGAACATTAGGGGGAAGTTTATGTCGCTAAAGCTGAGACAAAAACATGGCATTTGGTTCAGCGCAGCAGTGAGACGTTGGTAATGACTGGCGACCCACAAACCACTACCACACAATGGGACGCAACGCTATTTAGAGAAAGGCTGCCTGTTGTTGAACATAATGAAAACTTAGCTCTAGCTATTCAGACACAACAGCTCAATGTTAACAATGTGATAAATTCTACATATAAAAGACATTCTCATAAGTAATAATAAGTATAATGCATTTGTCTTATATAGAGCTTTTCCAGACACTCAAAGTCCCTTTACAATTTCGTGCGTTATCCATCCACTCCACACTCAGAGGCCGTAAGCTGCTATTGTAGCCACAGCTGCCCTGGCGTAGCCTGACAGAAACGAGGCCGTCAATCTACACCATCGGCCAGTCCGACCACCACAACACTCCCATAGGGCTCCCATCCAAGTACTGACCAGGAGCGGTTTTGTTTAGCTTCTGAGATCAGGCTTTGACAAGGTTTGACCACAAGCGTAATAAAAACTTTTCCAATTCATGAAAAAAAAGAGGACAAACAGTGACGCTTTGGGGGTTCTACATCAAATAAAATAACTCTTCTTCAATAGGCTGGGACCTGCTTGAAAATATAGGATGACATTATAAATAATTAACAAATATGGCTTTCGAACTCTAAAGAAGCAAGCTAGCATTTATTTATACCTGCACTTGTTTCATTTGTGGTGATTATGTCGTTTGTCCAATCCCAAGTGCTTGTTTATTCGGCCTCTCACTGTTGGAATATGATATACAAATATTCTTATTGCTAAAAGTACTCATCGGCATCATGCTGATTTTCTTTATTATGACATTTTGTTTTGAAATTCAAACTGTAAACAGCTGCGATAAGAGACGTCTTGCTAATTGCAAAGTTTAAGAGGAAACTGTAACTTCCAATAATTAAAACACGTCTGAGATACATCTAGTTGTTATTTGTTATGAACAGTCTTCAACAGGGCAACTTTTTGAGGCCTTACATCATCCAACACTCTCATAATCAAGTAATAAATATTGGTAAATGGTCACATTTTTATATAGCGCTTTTCCACCTTCAAGGAACTCAAAGCCCTTTACATCAAGGAACCACTCACCCATTCACACACACATTCACACACACGTTCACACACCAGAGCACTCAGACGCTGAGGGTGACGTGGCTTAAGTGTCTTGCCCAAGGACACAACAACAGCATTCATCTGTGGGAGCTGGAATCGCACTGCCAACCTGTGGGTCAGTGGATCTAACCGCTCAACCAATTCTGTTTATGTTGAGACCAGGATTCGATCCGCCAACCTTCGGGTCAGTGGACAAACATTCTACCAGCCGAGCTACTCTTGCAGACACCGGGGGCAAGGTGGGTTAAGTGTCTTGCCCAAGGACACAACAGCAGCATTCATCCGTGGGAGCTGGAATCGCATCGCCAACCTGTAGGTCCGTGGATCTGACCGTTTAACCAACGATGTTTATCTCGAGACCAGGATTCGAACCGCCAACCTTCGGATCAGTGGACACTCTACCAACTGAGCTACTCTCGCCCATTATTAACAAAAATATGACAAAACTGAACACAGTACATCCAACTACATAAAATAAAAGCGATACAACACCAGAATGACTTGCCACAGGAATATGAGGTAAATTATTACAGTAATAACCATTCATAAGGTAAAATTGTTGTTACGGGGAGTAGTAGTAACTTATCACATATAAACTAATACTTTAACCATTGAGCACAAAAGGGGCTTGTGGGAAAATGATTTAAATTATTTCATGACCGGCAACAGAGCGGGTAAAGAAACACTGTAATGGATAAAACAAAACACCAGGAACATGCAGCTCGGAGGCAGAGGGATCCCAAATTGTGAAGATTTAATAAAGTTTTGATTGAAAATATTTCTCATTCTGTAGCCACGAGGATTTCTAGTGTGAAATTAATGACTTTGGCTAATCTGAAAGTGTTATTTGAACTGGCTTTTCCCACCACATGATACAGCAGCTTTCAAACACAGCACCAAAGGCACGGCCCCACGGAAAGGTCCAGGCGCACCATCTGCTGCAGAGGCCCAGCGATCATTAGGAATACAGCTGAGTACATTTACAGCTACCTACCAGGCCAAGACGAGCAGTCGATAGGCTTTAATCTGTGTGACTAATCAGGAATTTAATAAATGAAGGTTTGTTTTGAAATCGTCAATGAGATGAAAACGGAAGTCCGCAACTCAAAAGGCCATTATCGAAATTGAATGGATTTAATTATTCTTGTACATTTTTAGACCACCTTTGTCACGGCAACACGGTTAGGAGCGATGTTTTCTTACACCCAGCCAAGTGCGGTGGACTGACGCACGCTGGCGATGCATACTGCCTTTGTTACCGTGAGCAAGACACTTCACCTCGCACCCATAGTCTTGTCTTTATGAGTGGGGGGGATGAAGTGCCCTGAATCCCAAAAATATACTACAGTGCCCCTACAGTACAGGGGCAACAGTTGGTAGAGTGTGATCCGAAAGTTGGCGGTTGGAATCGCTAAACATCATTGGTTGAAGGCTCAGATCCACTGACCCACAGGTTGGCGGTGCAATTCCAGCTCTCACAGATGAATGTTGGCGTTGTGTTTTTGGGCACGACTCTTAAGCCAGTCTTGTCCAACTTTACTGTTTTAACTTACATATTATGAACAAAGTGTTGAAACTGCCCTGCCCTTTTTCCGCATCTTGCAAGAATAGGAGAGTTGATCCAGGACAGAAGTCTTGAATTTCATCCAGCGAGCTCTCAGAGTGATCACAAGACAAAAGATACTAGACCGAGCAAAGGAAAACAAGTCGAGCCATGGGTTTACAACAGTGTTTTATGTTTAGAAAGCGCTCCATGGAGAATATACAGCAAATACATAAAGATAAGAAGATAAAACAGGATGCGACAGTAGCTCAGTTGCTCTCGACATAAATATCATTGGTTGAGCGGTCAAATTCCAGCTCTCACAGATGAATGCTTTCATTGTGTCCTTGGGCAAGACACTTAACCCACCCTGCCCCCAGTGTCTGCGTACACTGGTGTATGAATGTCTGTGTGAATGGGTGAGTGGTTCCTTGATGTAAAGGGCTTTGAGTGCCTTGAAGGTGGAAAAGCGCTATAAAAATGTGACCATTTACCACAGAGGTCTCAAGTATCGCACATTCCTGAACACCTTAACAACACGTAAACTAAAATTCCATTCCTCAGCCTTTATTAAAGAAGACATAATATGCTTTTGTCCGCTATACAGTTATGATCTATGACACTTTGGATTTGGATATTTTCTATGGCAATATTTATCCAAACTGTATTGAATTGCAGGACCATGCTGACTAGTCACGTTTTTTTCATAGACGCTGCTAAATGCTGCAAGTAGAAGAAAAACAAGTTAGTACATAGCATTCAGAGTGTATGTGGGACAGGGACACGGGAATGTTCGGAGAAATGCAGGAGAATAAAGATTACACAAACATGCGTGGATTGGTTTACCTATTTGGTGGCACTGTTTAATTGTACTGTCACTTTAAATCAAAATCTCTCTAAATGCAACTCCGTGTGGGTAAATGACAGAGAAAACAATTATAATATGATTAAAAAGTCGATTTGACATAATACGATGTCCCCTTTAAATGATCGCACATCTCCAGCCGCGTATACCTTCAGCTGAGTCATTCTGCCTCGGAGTCAATTGTAAAGCAATTTAGATGCCGATGGTTTTTTTTGGCTGTGTGCTTTGTATTCACCAAACGCCTCCACTCACATCTAAAAACCAGCACAAAAGAGACAATCTGATAGAAACCTCATCTCCGCCATTACAGGAGCGACAACGACCACTGGACTCATCCGATCAGGCCATGAATAAAGACAAGTATTTACACTTGAGACAACCAGGGGCATTTAGAGGCGCAGAGATGTGACAAAACTATCACGTCCAACAGAAGGGAAGATGGATCACTGGAGACTATAAACTATGTCCCAAGGAAGGACGAGAAGCATGGGAACTCAAATTTCGTCTCTAAGTAAAATATAGAAGAATAGTGCAGTTATAAATAAGAGATCAAAGAAGCTGACATCTGAGAAAGAAACATTAAAAACGCGCTTCAGACTTCAAAGTAATACAATTCTGCTTATTAGAAGTGCGCAATCATCTGGGACTCAAGGTTCGTGTGATAGATTGTCACTGTCAAGATGTCAGAAATAAAGTCAAATTTTCAAATTGGGATCAGACGCTGACATAGAGCCAGTCTGAATCTAGATCAATCTATTTAATTTTGTGCATGTTTGGAGGTACCTGAGGAGATATGGAAAATAATCTGAAATTACGGTAAATGGTAAATGGTCGCATTTTTATATAGCGCTTTTCCACCTTCAAGACACTCAAAGCACTTTACATCAAGGATCCCCTCACCCATTCACACACACATTCATACACCAGTGTTCACGGACACTGGGGGTGAGGTGGGTGTGTCTTGCCCAAGGACACAACGACAGCATTCATCTGTGAGGATGGAATTGCACCGCCGACCAACGATGTTTATGTCGAGAGCGGAGTATGAACGTTCCTCTTCTTGAATGCATTCTTATCTCAGTAAAAATTTTATTTCCAATCCATGACAGATGCAAATGGTAGTGTCAGTAAGGGCATCAGGTGTAAAACTGTCATATCAAACTGCAAATCACTACATACAGCTCATGATTTTCTCTGGTCCCTCAACTGGAATATGCATTCAGTTTAATCCAAGTATATTTATATAGCACTTAAAACAACTTCAGCTGAACAAAATGCTTCACATAAAAGTCACAAATATATATATATACACATACATGTACATATACAGATGACACGATACATAGGAAAAGACCAATAAAGCACCAAGCTATCCTGTCTAGCTAGTATTAAATTGGAAAAGAAAAAGATAGGAAAGGAAAATTGTCGGTTCAATTTGAAACACAAGAAAATACTCAAATTGGACACGTTTGACGGACAGGTCCCAGATGCTCTCTCTCTCACAGATGTTCAGAAAGAATGAATCTGAGATATGAAGGCCTCAATCACACATTTGAATGTTTGGTATGTTAACTGATGTGCGTGTGTGTGTGTTTTTACAATAATACAATCCAACACAGAATTGCAATAGACAAGGACAGACTTGAGCACTGGCAGCATAAATCACATAAACTTGTCACCAAGGAAACATATTTAATCTCCACATATGAAATAATGTAGGGGCTACTTGTGGAACGCGCCTCTGGCTACAAGTGCCTATTAATCCAGTTCACGATTTTTAGTGGATTTAATTAATTTTGAATGTCTCACGGGGGACACAACCTGCAGTGGTACTTTTATGTTTTACCTCATATATGTCATATTACCAAGGCTATAGCGATTATCTTTTTATACTTTTACTGGCGCTGATTTTGTGGAGGAAATCGTCTCTGAAATGCCATTGTCCACATTTATATCAAGGATTAACTTTAAGTACCCCATGATAAACCCGCTTTACTGCCGGCCGTAAATTTAAACCCCAAAGTGTTACGGTCCCGTTGGAGTGTCCTCGATCTCGATGATGGACTGTACATACGGCTTCTACACTGACAAATCACTGCTAGTTACTCACTGCTCCCGCTACCAAACGCATTGCTTGTTTATGAACACAAAAGCTGAAAAGGTTTTTTGGAAGAATAAAACAGTACATTTACCACAAAGCTATGGTCCTGCACAATAGTTACTGAAAAACCAAGCCTTTTCTAGTTGGGTTTTCACATTGTGTTCTCTGGCACACAATAGCTGGCTATAAGAGAAATTTCAAGCAGCTCTATAATGGAGTCATTCAGTCAAGAAAAATCTGTTTACATGTGCATGGACAAATTGAAACATGCACAGTGACAATTGCAGCGGCGTTCTGAGGCGCACACTCATATTTTTCACACAAACTGACTTCCATTTCGGCTGAGCGACAAAGGCCACCTCAGCCCTATACGCACAGACTTACACAAGCAGTGGAAGCGAAGATCAATGTACCCTAAAGTGTGAAGAAAAGCAAATGCAGGACTCTGAATCTGAAAGGCGTATCGAGTTTTCAACGTAGTATTGTTTTAATGAGCTACACAAAGTAGCCCACTACAGTGATGTTTCTCTGCAAAGTCAAATATATAGAAAGAATGCAAAATCAAGCATATTGCATGTTCTTTAACATCTAAGCCATCGACGTGCAAGTTCTGTGTCAGCCCTCATCAAAGTGTTTGGCATTGGAACAAGCTCCCAGACAGACTGAAACTCTCCTCTGACCTGAGGGACTTCACTTATAATGTTTGAAAAGTCCTTTTAGGGAGTCAGCTCTGTCAACACTGATTTGCACATGGAGCTTATATGGTAATTTTGGCCATATATTTGAGTACTTTTAAATGTGGAAATGTGGAGTGTAATATTTTTAAATGAAAGAATGGGAGAATGCATAGTTTGATTGTAAATGGATACTTAAATGTATTTTAATTGTTTGTAACCTGCCTGGGGACTGCAGATGGAAATTAGCTTTAGCTACATCTGGTGTAAAGTGTCTCTTCTTTTATGAGATTTATGTGTTTGCACATGGTCCCTGTAAAAAAATAAACCAAACTAAACTTTAATTTAATTTAATTTATTTATTTATTTGGTTGGGACATTGCGCATTAATGAACAGACATGATTTAACATGTGCGTAAACACGCCGGATTATAGCCAAAGGCTAATTTCCATCCGTTGTCCCAAGGGCTGGGGTCACAAAAGGGTCAAAACATTAATAATTAAAATAACAATAATAATAAAAGTGCGCACTACACTCATTGCACATTCCACTCATTACACATTCCACTCATTGCACAGTCCACTCATTGCACAGTTCCCATTATTGCACCATCCAAGATATTGCACATTACATTCATTGCACAGATCCCATTGTTGCACCATACAAAGTATTGCACATTCTATTCATTACACAGTCTTCATTATTTAAGTCAGTTTACCCATCAAAACATTTACAGGATCGTGTTGGTACAATGGTAATTGGTCACATTTTGATATAGCGCTTTTCTACCTTCAAGGCTCTCAAAGGAACCACTCACCCATTCACACGCACATTCATACACCAGTGTACGCAGACACTGGGGGCGAGGTGGACACAACGAAAGCATTTATCTGTGAGCTGGAATCACACCGCCAACTTGTGGGTGGATCTGACCGCTCAACCCATGATGTTTTTTTTAGAGGGGGATTCGAACTGCCAAACTTCAGACCTACTAACCTCATATTTGCTTTTTTCAGTTATTTATTAATTTATTTATTTAAAAGGAAGACATTATGTTGAGATGTACTGTTGCTCAAAACAGATTAAATGCAAACTTTTGCTTTCCTCACAGTCGCTTCCTTTTTTTCGCCAATCGCAGGTTTCTACACCAGATGCCCTGCCCCTTCCTTACAGACAGCCACATTAATTTGACTCGATTGGACAGTTTGAGTAAATTGTCTTGTCAAGAAAGACGACAACAGAGTTTCTATTGAGTTTCTATTCTTTGAGACAGGGGTGTAGCACCAAATTCTGGCCCCTAGGTAGAAATCATCTTGGGGAGCCCGCCACTACATATTGTCTTATGAAAAATGCATATTACAGACTTTGTGAGGGGCCCCTCCCTGCACTGGGCACTAGGTAAACAGTACCCTTTACCCCCCCAGTACAACACCCCTATTGGTGGACTATGTAAAATAAATCAAATTAAACTGTATAGAAAGTAGACACGTTGCATAAAGTGAGCACATTTATTCAACGTATTAATTCAAGAGTTTTAGTAAAATAATTTCGAATCGCAATGTTTTTCCTTTTTATGAAACTGCAGATTTATGTTCTTCAAATATGACAAATGTACGCATCCCCAAACATTAAATAACAAAGAAAAATGTCTCTGAGTTGGAAAACGTGTGGCCCATTCTTTCTGGGAGCTTGTTAGATCCTCAGAAGCACGTGTCTGCTCATAGTTACAGCGAGCGAAGACAAAACAATGTAGGCATTACTTATCTGCGCATGGCATCCCTCTGATCAATGCGATGGAGCGCGGTCTTGCTGAGAGCTTTGTGCTAGTGCTACATGAAGACTAGATAGAGACACACAGAGACGAGAGAGATGAGCTGAAAGTAAGTACAAAGAGCCAGGAGACCCACTACAGAAGGAACCAGTGTGAACATGAGGAAGATGGATCATGGAGAGGATTGGGGGGAACAACAAACATACAATCACACAGATGTCTTCACTGCGGAGTACTCAGGCCTGCATCAGATGTGCACTCCGACCCCTTACTCCCCAGCGCACGCTTTCAACTAGCACATGTATGTCTGTATCAGGGCTCTTCTCTTTGCGTCTATAATGGCCAATAAGGAGGAAGAAAAGCTCCCATATTGTAATTTAGAACAAACACGATTTTGGAGAAGGGTTAAAGGTGCACTGTGTAACTTTGCCGGTGGAGGGTCCGCTACCTGTTTGTCTCCAGCCTGGAATGATCTATCTCCACGGAGACAAGCAGGTGTCGCTGGTTACAGGTCAGATTGGCCTTGGTCCAGCAGGAGACTAAGGACGGATATTAGCTTTGGCTACAATCCTCCATATTCACAGGTACATGTTTTTGTTGTTGTTTTTTTGTTTGTTTGTTTTTTTGCTTTGTTTTTTTTTTTTTTTTTGCATTATCCTGTTTTTAATATGCATTGTAATAAATAAATACACTTTAATAAATAAATACACACAAATACAAATTTTGTGGAGACACAAAGTAAGAATGCAAATTTTTCAAAGCAATAAAAAAGAACATTTGTCATTGAATTAAAGCGTAATAGATTAGAATTACATACTGTGGAACTTTTCAGGCAAATAAAATCTCCATGGAGATAAGACACATCTCGTTTTCAGTGGTTTGCAGTTGTTTTTTTGTTCTTTTTCTTTTCTTCTTTAGTTGTTGGAGTTTCTGAATCGTTGCTAGCAAAATCTCCAGGTACTTTGAAACTAACTGTACATCCTTGTACAAATAAGGCAGTACCATTCAGGGGTGTAGCACCAAATTCTGGGCCCTGGGTACAAATTATCTTGGAAATGAAATGAAAAATGCCCATTACAGACGTTCTGAAGGGCCCCTCCGTGCACTGGGCTCTGGGTAAACAGTACCCTTCACCCCCATCCCCCAGTCCGACACCTTTGGTACCATTTTTCAAGGCAGAATAAGGTTAGCACTTGCTAAAATCCTCCAATTAAGGTAGTCATGACCAAGACTAGCACAAGATCTGAGGTGGGTCTTTGGGTGCAGAACTTATTGCTCCTGACAGGTTGGCCCAGCGGTTCTGAAGGATGGGTCAAATGCAGAGGACAAATTTCCCTGTGGGGGAAACCTTAACAGTTGCAAACTTTTCTCTGTGGCTACATGTAATACACAGATTTTCATGAAGAATAATGAATAAATGCCTAATGTTGAACCATCCATCAATTTTAGGAATAAACTTGCCTATGTAAGTCTTATTATCTCATTATTGTATATTTGGTGGTGATTGTGAAACATGTTTTTAACTTAATTGCAAGCGCTAAGTAGTTGTGAATGTGTGGGGACAAATGATAGACCAATGTTATACACTTTAAGCACAAAACAAATCAAATTCATTGTCATTTTTATTATTAAAAAACCCAATTTATCCTTATTATTATTCATGTTAGTCCCCATGGCAACCCCAAAGCAAAGCGCACAGCCAAATGGGGTTTTCTTTCATGCATTTGATGTTGATCAGCTAAAAAATATAAACCGTAAAAGTTTTGTCCAGATCGACTAAAGCATATTCTCATTTGAAAGAACAGCACCAGAGTGTAAAACCTTGAAGCAAATTGCAGTGATGATGGCAGGGGAACAGGTTGGTACTACAAAAGAAAAAAGGGAAAAAAAAAACAACAAAAAACAAAAAAAAACAAAAACAAGGACTGCTAAATAATTAAATCTGTGTCTAAAAAAAGCTTTATATGAATTTGACCAGCCTCCGACGTCGATGTTTGTTCATTACCTAATGCATAAGTCAGTATCATATTTTAACAATGTTTATTTCACTTGTTCATGTCTTGGCAGCGTATGTACAGTTTTACATTACATTATTTATGCTTGTGCTTGATCTTGAAACTAGTTCACATGTAGCCTTAACGCAAACAATGCCCTGACTTATTTACACGGGGCAATGCACGAATGAATAATGCATTTACAGAGAAACAAATGTGTATATTTAAATCTATAAGAATGGCTTTAGCTCAGCCCCGTCGGTTTGTATGGAGCGTTGGGCCTGGGGCTCCCGCAGGACTGTGGTCTCAGCTGGCTTCATCAGAGAACATGGAAGTGTCGTGTACGGAGCAGGAAATGGGAATGTCAAGGTCATCGGCGAGCCTCGGGAGCACACTTCACCTCCGCCAACGGTGACAGCCATATTTGGACAAGGAAGCAGGAAGTCGGCTCATTTTCAAGCATAATGAGATGTGTGAAATGGGGTTTCAAACTGTGGGTTGCGTGGCTGGTATAGGACTCTTGAAAGTTATATTAAAAAAGCTAAAATGGCAGATGAAAATGAAAAATAGATGATAGTAAAGACGATCATTAAAGCGATATTTAAAGAGCCTATATTAGGCTGTTTTCTGATCTATGTTATAATGTTTCCTCATCACAAACAGACCTGGAGTTGTGTTTTGTTTTTTTCTTTCCCATGTTTAACACACAAATTCTGCATATTTAGGCTGAGGTCTTCTCTCACACAGAAAACACTCCATGTTCCACCTTGTGATGTCATGTGGTGATACAGGAAGTGCTTCACTGTGTTTTTAAACTCTGTACACCTTCACTAGAATCATTTGGATTTATTTCAACCCTGGAATTGCCAATCTCTACTGAACAAAACATAAAAGGTTAACTTGTATACTACCGCTGCATGACATCACAACGTGAAACAGAGCATTTTGAGCTTTGGTGATGTAGACAGACTAATAATTAAGTGTTTACGTGTGAATGAAACAAAACACAACTCCAGGTTTTTGATGAGGTAACAACATTATAACATGGCTTGAAAGTCACAGGGGTCAATTTTGTGTAATATAGGACCTTTATAGTCAGTAATTCTTTTAAGTGATGGGTCATTTCCGGTGAATGAACATCTAAGTACTGTGCGCAGTTGTGATGACACCATCCCGAACTCTTTTGCCCTTCATTATGAATTATTTGTAGCAGTTTAATCCGATTTAAAATAGTTTTAGTTTAGTTTTATTACAGCCCTTAGCTTCGTTCTTTTGAAAATGAAACTTAAGGGGTAGTAAAGAGTTTAAATGCTGCTGATTTACGGCGCAAGAGCCCAGACGCAGTGTATGTGTAAAATAGGGGTGTAAACAGCTGACAGGTTTCATCCAGACCAACATCCCTACACTGTGGTGTCACTTTAGGACAGTCAGGACATCTGGTTGTCTTGGAGCATCTGTACTTAAGACTACCAACTGAGCTGTATCCAAAATAGATGATTTCACCAGAATGAAAGTCCAGTATTTTCCATCAGAGTGTATGCCAAATTTAAATAGTAAATTATTTTGTTAAGTTCTGCTTAATCCTGTGCCAATTTTCTTTTTCGTTTTATGTTTACAACCAGTGAAGACAAACCTCAATGAGAAAATAAGCTTCTAAACATGCTTTTTATGTCAATAGATAAATATTTGTGGAAAAAATATCCTTTCTGTCCTTCCACAGAGATGTACAGCAAATTAATGAAGTTTTATTTGGTGGCATTTGAAATTTTGGTTTAGTAGTTAAATCAAAATTCCAAATGCCACCAAATAAAACTGTGCCTATTCTTAGTGTAATAGCAAACACAGTTGGGATGGCAGTTCAATATCAGAAAATGCTAAATGGTTTTACTGGAGAAAGACATAGATGTTGGTCTAGAGCCAACATCAGCATTTTGTCCATCAGAGGTAACTAAGGCTGGACTACACTTCATTAATAACAAAAATTACAACAAAAATGTTCATTGCAATGGTAAATAGTCGCATTTTTATATAGCGCTTTCCACCTTCAAGGCACTCAAAGCGCTTAACATCAAGAAACCAGGTGGCTTAAACGAGGTCGCTTAAACGTCTTGCCCAAGAACACAACGACAGCATTCATCTGTGGGAGCTGGAATCGCGCCGCCAACCCGTGGGTCAATGGATCTGGCCGCTCTCTCCCAATCATGTTTATTTCGAGAACGGGATTCAAACCGCCAACCTTCGGATCAGCGGGTAAACACTCTACCGACTGAGCTACTGTAGCAATCAAAACAGAAGTTGGTAAATATGTATGAATGAGTGTCCAAACCACACAGCACGCTTTTAACGGTGACCGCAGCAAAGCCTACTGAACAGCATGTTGTTACTGTGATCATCCGAGGGGTCAAACACACACGCTGAATAAATCTGTCCTTCATTTACTCCATGTTGGAAATCCGATCGCCCACATCAAAACATCCAGGGTTTGATTTTTAGCTCGGGCCGTTCTCTTCCCCATTGAGTCGTATGGTCACAGACAATTGGAAACAAATACAAATGTGTCATGTTGAAATATGAGGCGACGGTGCCTTATTCCCCATGTCCTAGGTATTTTTGGTGTTAAATATAACGGGAAAATAGCAGTGCATTTCTTTCTGTACTGGATTATGGAGATATAACGCACATGCAGACTCCAGCTTCTACTCTGAAACCTTCAGATCCACTCTTTCACCCAGGCCTTCGTTTCATAACAGGTGATGAATTTAAACCCCATCACTGTTCACTCTATGAAAAAGTAGGTTGGCCATCACTATCTGTCAGAAGAGAACACTGAGAGAACACTGTATAACTGTATTTATAAGGATGTATAACTGTATTTATAAGGAACTACTTCATAGACTGCCTGAATATCTCACTCGCTTGTTGGACTATGATACAGGAACTTTAAATACAAGATCTCATGAAATGGGAAAAAGGGGCTTTTGGCTGTTTTGCTTCCCAAAAATAAATATATTTCAAGGACCTGCAAAACTGGATACATCGGTGCCACTAATGCAATTTAATAATAATCTGGTGACAAACATTTATACTCGCACCTGCTCCAGTTTTTGATGTTTTAAATGGACTTATGTATTTGTTTTGTTTGTATTTTTTTCTGTATTTGAACAGGGCAGCCATGAAAAGGAGAAATTGAGTGCTCTCGTTGGACTGTCCCTGTATAAATAGAGATAGATAAATAAAAAAATAATAAAAAAAATAAGAGAAAAGAATACATACAGGCCGTTTGTCTAAGAGCTCTAGTCAACATTAAAAATGCTGTTACAAAGCTACACTCCACATATACAACAGAACAACATGGTGTAAGGCACAGTACTGGAAGATGAAACATAAATCTATATTAAACAAAAGAACACTATGACTCTTTAGCTCATCGACGACACCGATCGGCTCTGTCTCAGGTCGCGGCGCTGAGTTATGACCTCATCATCGTCTCATTTGCGCAGAGGCAGAAATGAAATTGGTTCAAGTAATCAACCTAAGGTGCTTTGCTTAAGGAATTTCTCAACTCATTGTTCAAAGAATCGTTTGCGAGACAATTTTTTGCCGTGTGTGCCTTTCCTTTAAATCCTGGCACATAGAGAAAGCTGTCACCAGTCTGCCTGTTCAGAAATGGCTCCCAGTGGGGGTCCTCGATCAAAGATGAAAGTGAGCGCTGAATGATCTGGAAACCGGAGGTGGAGGTCTGCCATGACAGGAGTACAGGGTGTGATTCATCAAATTAACAAATTTGCTCTCCGTCTCCCTGTAGGCAGCAGAGTAAATTCTCACTTAAAGAGCCGCTAACTGAGTTTCTTGAACTGGAAAGCTTAAAACACAATTTATAGAAGCCGATCTTTTCTTATCTCAATT
>KN468740.1:257-14792 GCA_000787095.1 Periophthalmodon schlosseri | reverse complement strand
TGTTTTGTGTTGTAGATATGCAGGAAACAGATTAACGGGACCACCTCTACGTCCTGAGCTTACGTGTGATTGGTCAACAGTTCTTCCCTGATTTGTTCCCCCTCAAAATTGTCGTAATTAAAACTCAGTGTATTAGAAATTAGTTCATTTTTACCGTGCTGCTGACTGACAGATTCCATTTATTTAAAACAATGAGGAAATATACGCTGTCCAATAATTAATTTCTTTCTGATTAAGTGTCAACAGATTCCATGACATCTCATTAATAACATTTTTCAATCAAATCCATAGACTCTATATATAAATGGACATAGCTAACCTGCTAGCCACTGCGTCCCAAATAGGACGTGAGCATGGGCGCACTTCTGGCGGCATCGACTCTGTTGCTCCTCTCTCCGTAACTGTACGGCTCGTCATTTTGGTCATAAAATGTTCGTATTAACCCGTTGTACATGATACTGGTATTTTTATTTCAATATTGCGTCTGTAAATCAAGATATGAACATTAATAACAGACAAATCCGGCGCCTTCTTTCTCTGAGGTCACTCCAGCTAGTTTTAGCAACAAGTTTGATTGACAGCGTCGCTAAAGCGCCCACTCCATACTAAACCTTCAACAGCCTCGCTCCAGATTGGCTCTTTAGTTACTATGATACTCGCAGTGGGAATTCCAAATATGGAACTCGGATCAAATTCGCCCTATGATACTCGCAGTGGGAATTCCAAATATGGAACTCGGATCCAAATTCGCCACTATAACTGCTCTAGCATCGATGAGCTTCATTTGACTGGAGCCGAACGCTATGGGTGAAGTCACTCTCACTTCTTTATACAGTCTACAATCAAATCCTTTAATACTATATGACAACACGAAACAACAATAGCAATGTAAACATGTCAAGTTAAGATTTGTTTCATTTACTTATATTTGTTTGCTTTTTATACGTTTTGATTTGAGTTGCCATTTCTCCTTTCTAACTAAAAAGAGTCTCATTTAGTCAGCGCACTAATCTCTCAATGGGTACAGCAGAGTCAAAGAAAGGACAGAGAAAAAAGTTTGCGGTGAGACAGGGATATGCCCGTGAACGCATGTGTAATTAATGACACTCTTACTCATAATTAAAACCTCTTAGCTTTCTCCTCACAAGGTTGGAGCAGCTGGTATAGACAGGGCCCTTACCGCCAGACAAGACGCATAAATTTGGTGACAGTATCGCAAGGCTGCACCTGCTTATGCTACACCTGTCACCACGGCGATCATAGCTCATCCTGTCAATGAATTAACTCCCTTCTGCGCTGTAGTCCCTGGTGGCTCCGAGGGGGACTGTGTATCCATTTTCAGAAATTAAATATATTGTTGTTTGGTTGAGGAAAAAAGGACGACACCTCTTAAAGTAAAGTGGCATACTGGAGATGTGACAGATTTCCCCCAGGAGCAGCATCAGCCCTGCCTTGTAACTATAACTTAATATCATGTCAAAGTCTCCAGAGAATGTTGCAGTGAGTCGAGCTGCTGGGGAAGGGGAAAATATAAGGATAAAAGGGTATTCGGCTCAAAATTTTGCTGGAGGCACTCACTCAATATGTAAAATGTCTTAAGAAGGTACAACATGAGAGCGTAATCATGGTGGCCCGGCAAATCCAGACTGATCTCTCTTTGTGTCTTTTATACAGATTGATATCAGTTTGGTTTCCATTGTGTCTCAAACCCGGTCCAATCAGATTTGTTTTTTTGTTGGTTTTTTTTTTGTGACACATGTGGAACGAAGGATCTCGTTGGCCACCTGTGATTTACAAATAAAATCAAATTTATCTCACTTCAGATTAACAGAGTTTAGTGCTTCACTCATGTATCCTACAGAAATCTGCAATGTTTTTTAGCCCCCTGTGATTTTTTTTCTTCCTTTTTTTTCCAATACGGATGCTGGATAATGTGTCCCTGATTGGCTAATCCACCTGTCAATCATCTGAAAACACGGAGATTCACCGGTGACCAGACTCACATCTTCGTAACGTATTGAAGAAGTGTGTGTTCTGGATCCTAGGCAATCATCAAAACAATTACCAAATAATATTTCTTTTATACCATGTTTTAGACGCGATGCAGTGACTGGACTATTTAACACACATGGAGGGGGACATCATGTTTTAAATTTGAGTGGAATTGTTGGTGGTGTTGAAATAAGAATGATACTTATTTCAGATTGATCCATTACTTATTCCAGCCTGGATGAAGATGGAGACAACACAGTAATTAAAAAGAGTAAACATTTTCTAAAATCACAATAGGCTCTGTGCAGCGCCTAGCAACCTCATTATGAGCGTCACTACTTCCTGTCCAGTTTTATCTCTATGAGGCATCACACTAAAATGAATAAATATTTAAAGATGAGGCAGTGGACGGGAAGCTGCGGGTGGATGTCACTGACATGTTAAATACTGCACAAATAAAATGAATACTTCACCTGAGGACACTTCTGTGTTTAGGACGAGACATGTTTGTGTCTCAATGCTAACGCTAATGCTAATTATGATGCATAATAAATATTAAAACAACACCACAAACTGAAGTATTCTACATTTAAAAGCAAATGGGTAGTATTTGTTGTAATTCATTTGTATTTTAATAAGTTTTTTTATGGGTTTTTTTTCGATTTTCATAAAAGTGACTGTTAGCTTTGAGACACAGTGAGCTAGCTAGCACGCTGCTGTGTACAAAGACTATTACTTCTTTTAGACAACTGATTTTGAATAATTGCTGAATAACTCAAGTCTAAAAAAGGACTAAACTAAGTCCATATCAACAAAGTGTCTTGATAAAGTAAAACAGTTCAAAATAAGAACTAATCCAGGTCTAAACAGAACTAAACCAGTCACTAACCAGTCTTCTATCAAGTACCTTACCAGAGTTGCACAAAAATATGTACACAAGTCAGACCTAAAAAAAAAAAACTGCTGTACCTTTTGCCACTGTCAAAGATCGTATGCTCTAATTTCCCTCAAGTGATCTGATGAAATATTAAATCCCGTACAAAGTGCCCCGAGACAATACAAGTAACATGGGAACAATGTAAGGCTATCAAAGCTCATGAGAAAACAATAGGGAGAAGCACTTAGAATGAAATTTTAATGTGCCTTCAATAAAGTATTCTGTTGTCTTTTCCAGGAGTGTGTCTAATAGTCGGAGCTTTGGCAAACAGCCCACTGGGACAGAATTCAGACCGAGGCACTTTTCACATGCCAGTTTATATGAAATCTCCCCATGTATCTGTCCTTTATCTGTTCTGTCCATCACTCTCACTCCACTCGAGGGAAGGAGTAGAGACTGTGGACATAAAAGGACACTAGACCCACTGGCCTGCTACCTCCCAGGACTGGATTTTTTATTAAAACTGCTTGACATGATAAAACACTGGCTTTTCTTAAGCCCAGTGTACTCTTGCTGCTATGTGGAAGATGGAAAGTGTTCTATATGTTTGAGCTAGAACCCACTGGTGGTCAGACGTATCACTGGGCTGCACTGTGGTTTGGGGCAGAGGCCAAAGGCAAAACACCCCAACGAACCAAAACAAACACAGCAGTGCTACAGATGTATGCTATCTGCCATCGACCAGTAGATAGTTTTAGTAGAAATACGGACTATTTTATTTGTATCTACTTTTGTGCATTTGGGGATGGGAAAGACATCTGCAATTTTTCTCTCAACTAGATTCAAGGAGAGTGGTCCATGATTCATAACGTGTGGGACTTTGCTCAGAAAGCAAGAAACATATCAATCTGGCTGCTACCGTGGGTTAGTTGAAATGCTTTAATTGCACAAATACCATTGGAAAAGAAAATTGGATTTTATCAGTTGGACAAAGGTTTTTAAGTGTGAAGACATTTCGCTGCTCGTCCAAGTAGCTTCTTCAGTTGTGACAGGCTTCTGTAAGTCACTGTGTTTTATCTGTTTCAAGTGAGGAGTTAACTACACTGAAACACACCCTAGTTGTTTACAGTAAGAATTACCTGTTACTTCATGAACTACCCTAAGGTGTGAACTTGGTGACGCACCATAGACCCCCATTTCTGTACAGAGATGGATTGTTCCTGACTAGTATCACGCAGAGAGCAACGTATCTAAACGAAAAGCCCATTAACACATGAACGTCACATGTGCATTTATCATTGCCAAGCTCCATCTAACAGGTATGCCCTATATCTGTAGCATAGACTGTATGTATAAATGGACATAGCTAACCCGCTAGCCACCGCGTTCTGAATAGGAAGTGAGCATGGGCGCGCTTCCGGCTCCAATTCACTTTCTATTGAAAAACTTCTGTCCCTCTCTCCGTAACTGCTGTTGTCAGGCTTGTCATTTTAGTCTTAAAATGTTTGGATTAACCCTGTGGTATTTTTAATTTTGATATTTTGTCCATAAATCAAGATATGAACATTAAAAACAGGCAAATCAGGCACCTTGTTTCCCCGAGGTCGCTCCAGGTAGTGTTAGCAACAGGTTTGATTGACAGCGTTGCTAAGTACCTGCTCCCTGCTAAACTAGACCAAACCTCCAAATTCGCCCCTAAAACTACTAGCCTCGGGAAGGGGCGTTACCTTCAACAGCCTCGCTCCGGATTGGCTCTTTGGTTGCTATGATACTTGCTGTCGGAATTCAAAATATAGAATTCGGTTCTAAACTCATCCCCATTATCTACCAGCCTTGAGGAGCGAAATTTGACTGGAGCTGAACGCTACAGGTGACATCACACTCCCTTAGTCCACTTCTTGATACAGTCCATGGTTGTAGCCACAAACATTCTGGACACATGGGACGATGACTTCTTTAGATTAGACACAACTAATACAAAATCCAAACAACAACTAAAAACACGTCAGATACGAACCAATGGCAAGGCAAGGCGAGTTTATTTGTATAGCACAATTCGTACACAAAGTAATTCAAAGTGCTTTACAGAATAAGAAAGACATTAAAATCACAATACAAACAAATCAAAACATAAATAATCATCATAAAATTAACATTAAAGGAGAAGAGTGCAGAATAAAAACCTTTCAGTCATATGCACAATCCAATTTTAAAAAATCCAGCACTAAAAAACTGAAGATTTTCTCAGTTTTGACCACCCAACATATGTATCTAAAAAGTGTGGACAATTGATTGGAGCAGTAAAACAACTTGTCATCTGTGTGCACTCTGATGGGTTGATGGATGGTCGCCGTGGACACCTTGATCACCCGAGCTGTCGAGGTGTGGGCCCTGCTTGATCACTGTCAGAGGGGCCCGAGATGGTCAGAGAATGCTGCACGGACCAGGGACTGTCTCCGCCCAAAGCCCCTCTCTCACACTAACAGCCAGATGCTCATTTGTGTCAATCCAGCTGTCTGTACCTGAGATGAAAATAGCTCAGAGCACAGAACAGAAAGGCAACACTTACAGATAAAAGCATTTTAAAGGTTACGTGTTGTTTACGGTGTGAACTGAAATCGCACTATTTTGACTTTTGTCCATTGCAAAATATAATATAATATATAATACAAATGTACAAAATAGGCTCTGTGTTCTGTCAGGAGGGCTAAAATTTCTTAAAAACGTATTACCTTTGCGTGCATTGCTTTCAAATGAGTTCGAGCGAGAATCTTCCTTAGTTGGATCTAACTTTGGAGCTTTAACTTTGTCACATTTTTTATATAGCGCCCCATAAACATTCACAATTTAACGTACTACTGCAACTAGTAATAGGCAAAATGTTATGTTAACTTTTAATTTTCAGTGTTTTCATTATCAGCGCAAATTGAAAACACATAAAGTGAAAGGGCAAACACGATCCAATAAATAAAAAATTGTTTCAACTGGCTCCATCTATCAGCAAACATCATCGTGTATCGCAACATCTTACAACGTGTAATAAAACAGTCATTAGAAGTGAATGATTGCCAGCATTTATTTTATTTAAAATGAACTCAGCGTGATAAATTATACGGGATATATACTGTGGCAACTGCGCCCTCCCCTATTGTAGCGCTACTCACTGAAGACTATTTGCATGGGGAAAACGTATTGATTAAAGAGAAAAAGTCAGCAAAATTACATTGCTTTGTGCCTTAATTAGGACACTTGACCAAATGTAATTTATTACAGAGTGGTCCAAAATAGATTTTAGAAGCACTCACCACATCTGCATTAAGCATCAGCTCATTATTGATCCCCCATTTACTGGCCATATTATGTTTTCTCTTTGGCCGCAGTCATTTTTCAGTATGAAGAATGACTGTGACATGAATCAGGCCCATTTCGGAGATTATAAGATGTCCAAGTTTTATTATATTGTGTTTGACATATGGAATAGTTGAGGCTTCATGGACTTTTTTTTTCATTTCTTATAAACTTTTTTTATGTTTTGGCATGTTCATTAAACTCAGTCAAATGAATCATGTTAAAAGCTGCGGTTGCATGATGATCAAAACTATATCTGACACACTGTGCACAGAAATGAATTCAGATTATTATTAGAGTTGGTAGAGCATATGTCCACTAATGTGAAGGTTGGCGGTTCAAATCGCACTCTTAGTCCTGATTTAGTTCTGTTTTAGTCCTGTTTTAGTCTTGGTTTAGTCCTGGTTTAGTCTTGTTTTAGTCTTGGTTTAGTCCTGGTTTAGTCTTGTTTTAGTCCTGTTTTAGTCTTGGTTTAGTCTTGTTTAAGTCTTGTTTTATTCCTGTTTTAGTCCTGTTTTAGTCCTGCTTGAGTCACGTTATAGTCCTGCTTTAGTCCTTCTTTAGTCCTTTTTTAGTCCTGTTTTAGTCCTGCTTGAGTCACGTTATAGTCCTGCTTTAGTCCTTCTTTAGTCCTTTTTTAGTCCTGTTTTAGTCCTGCTTTAGTCCTGTTTTAGTCCTGTTTGGCTGAGTGTTCAGATCCGCTGACCCACAAGTTGGCGGTGCAATTCCTGCTCCCACAGATGAATGCTGTAGTTGTGTCCTTGAGCAAGACACTTAACCCACCTCGTCCCCAGTCTCTGCGTACTCTGGTGTATGAATGTGTGTGTGAATGGGTGAGCGGTTCCCTGATGTAAAGCTGTTTGAGTGCCTTGACGGTGGAAAAGCGCTATATTAAAATGTGACCATGAACACTTACTGTTTTATCCACCTAACACATTCTAGCCAGAACCACCTGTGCGTTCACAAACAGGCCCAGGCTTTGTATCAACATGAAACTGTTACACCTAATTTCCTGCTCCATGTGAAAGGGACACATATGGTTTTTAGTGACAGTGCTTTCACACCTCTGATTGTGTCCAGTAAAATGAAATATAGTCACAGCACAGGAGTGTGCAAATGTCACTTGCCATTGGCTACAAATGTATATCTTACTACTTTTCTCTTCCGACCTTTTGCTCCCAAAATGATGACTGAAAAGTGTTTTCCCAAAATTCAAATGCAGTAAACTTCTAGCAAAAACTCAATAAACAATTTCAGGAAGAAGAGGTCGGAGTAGTGTGAAACTTTGCCAGCGTTCAACTTTCTGTGGCGAGAGGAAACAGATGTCCTTTTGTTGGGAGGGCACAGTATTCATGAGTGAACAAGCAGCACAAAGAATAAGCCACTGTAGGAGCAGAGGTTAGTGTCTGCAGTGCAGCGGGTTCTGAGTGTGAAGCAGCTCAGTGATGTAAGGCAAAGACCCAAAGACTACTACTGCAGGGAAGATGCACGCCGCATTAGCATGCGTGTAGTGTTAGCAGCCGTATGCAGAGTAGTATGTGGGCTTTGGATTAGAAAAAAAACTTCAAAATTATATTAGTAACAAATACATTCTCAACTGGAGAAACTGCATCTCCATAACCTAAGAGGAGTAAGTAGCAAGGTATTTTTGAGCAATAGAAACACCTATGGCAGTAGATAGATTTAGCTATTTTAAAAAAAGTTAAATAGATAGGTTTAATGCCATACTGTGGAACATTCTAGGCAAAGCAATTCATAGAGACAAGCAGCTGGTGTTGTCTCCCACCAGAAAAACGGCACCTTTAATATTTGCGCTCATATAATAAGGCGTCGTAGAATAAACTAATAAACTAATAAACGCATAAAAATGAAAAATAAAATAAAAATAAACGCAATAAATATATTGATTTTCCTTCTTTTTAGTTCATTTTTGTACCAGTGCTTTCAGAGCCACAGTTACCCCGGGGAAGCTGACAGAATCATGACAGCTTAGAAGTTCTTAAGGCCCCTCCAACCACCAAACACACGGCTATAATCATGCTAACATATTGAGACAGTGCCACAGACACTACAGGGAATATCTTGCCCAAGGACACACAAGCTGTGTGAAAAGAGTGCAGGGTTTGAACCACAAATTTTATTGGGGAAACCAACTCTGCTAGACTAGTCTCGAGTATTATCTTCACAATAAGGATACAATATTGCGTTTCTAATATTTTCCCATTAAAAGTTTGAAATAATTTATCACCAAACACACCATTATTGAGTATGTGACCTACTTTGTGAATTGTCCAGACATTGCTAATATAATGAACACTTGGATATTTCTTTTCAGAGTTAGATGACGCAGTTATATATACAGTACATATTAAAATAAAATCTCTTCTGCAAACTGAGTCTTTTCAGAGAAACACAGCTCTGGTATCTGAGAGACTTTAGTTCCAAAAGTCAGATCACCAGCTGCATTCCTGAAACCCTGAAATCTTTGCTCAAATTCACAAAATAGCCAGAGGAGAAGTTTTGATTAATTAAGTGTTGTATGAATATTCAGCATTTGTTGTATTTTTCTGCAGAATTTAAAAAGAAAATCAAAATAATTGTTTGATTGTTAATGTGAGCGTTGAGATCTTTAAAGGTGCACTTTAACTTTTCCGGCAGAGGGTCCACCACCTGTTTGTCTCCATGGAGATGTTATTATTTACCTACAATGTTCCACAGTACGGCCTTAAACTTATCTATCCCCATGGAGACAAGCAGTTGATGTTACCAGTCCAAGTTACAGGTCAGATCTGCGGAGAGGTGACCCTGCTCACAGTCATGTCATTAAATAAATGCAAGATAGATACAGCTCGTTTAAAGCCATAGTGCGGAACATTCCAGGCACCGCATTAACATCTCCATAAGGACAAACCAGTTTTTCTCCAGAAAAGTTGCACAGTGGACCTTTAAGCCTCATTACTAAGTACATAATTTAACTTACCTCAACAATTTAAATGTTTTACTCATTTTCCAAACTCTGCACTCTGTTGTACTTGATTAAATTTGCAGTTTCACGTCACACACGGGCAGATATCACTTGAGGACAGCGGCCCATTGCTCATCACTGACAGTTGAAGGACTCTCCTCGTCCTTGTCGCCGTGGTAATGCCCATGTGACCCGGGCCTGTCACATGACCGCTGACAGGTGTGCTATCTGTGACACTCAATGACAGGACCTGCTTATTTGTGTCTCCCCCACAACATCTGTTCAAATGCAGCGTTAGCACAAGTAGCAAGAGACCGCCTGTCACCTTGTGGTCCAAATGTCATGGCGGGTAATTTCTTTGAATGTGGGTTGAATATCCATCAAATTGTCCTACATTTGAGACACAGAACACAGAGCGAAAGCAAAGAGGACATATTTTGTTCTCTATGCACAATAAACTTAAATACAAACAAAAACAAGTTAGCAATAGCTTCTAGCAGTCAACTTAAAGTCAACTTATGCAAAATAGATTTTTTTTTAGCTTTCTGCGATGTTATAACATTGTTCCCTCATCAAAAACATGCCTGAAGAGGTTTTAGATGTCATCAGTGTATGTTTGTGCAATTTAGCGATCTCTCTCGGCCCTGTCTGAACTCTCCATACAGTTCGCTGCAAGATTTTGTCCAACACTCAGCCCATAAGCCCAAGTCACTCATGCACATGACGATTCTCCATAATATACAAAAGCATGATACAAAACTGTGCAACAACAAACAACTGATGCGATGTGCGAGATGCTGATTGTATTTTGATAGTGCTGTGAAGGGGGAGTGACTTAGCGCAGAGAGCAAAGGGAAGGAGATTCAGAGAGTCAAAACCGAAAATGAAACTTTTGTTGAAAATAGCTTTTTCAAAACAGTAAAAGGTAACATGGAGATCTAAATATGTTATGTGTTAGCATCTAAGTAAAATACCCCCCTCTTTAATAAAAGATTCATTTGTTTCGACTCCTCACTATTATAAGCAGATCGTTCTTTCTTCTTTCATATCATTTATATCCATAATTTGAATCTGTAAGTGTATATATCCATGTTGAAAGTGAAGGTGGTTGGTGGCAGAGGTGGTTAATGCTTGTTACCATAGTAACAATGTCTTGGTGACTCTAAATGGCCCCTACTAAATAAATACAAGAGCAAATAGTTGCAGCTGTCAAATTATACCCAGTCTAATGGAAATAACGGCTTAGATTCCAGCCATCTGTAACCTAAGCAGATCAAACCAACATGTGGATATTTTAAATTCAAGTTTGCTGGTGCACTAGTAAGTTTGTTGCCTAAGAACTGAGCAGTAAGCTAGTTTAGGACACGGGTGAACCCAGCTCACCTCTTCTTAGTTTGGCCTGATGAAGATGAGGTGCAGCGGGCTTCTCTTTATGGTCCTCACGGGTGGACAGATGGATCGTACCTCGACAAACAAAGAAAAACAGACAGACAGAGCCGCTCCACGCCCGAGCAGGAGGAGTGGTGACAGGCTATCTCCATGCATATGGATGCCACAGCCAGCCACAGTGGCATGGCTTTGATTGAATAGTCACACAATGGGAAAAGGCAGGCTACTTTTCATGTTCGCCCATCAATCAGTGCAGCAGACTGCGGCTCTCTTAGCTTTGTCTGAGTGTCAATTAGCCGACGTGGTCCCGGTTGCAAGACAAATTTAGACAGGACCTTTCTCCATAAGGCATAAAGCTTATAATATATTAGAAAGGGACCAATCACACTCAAGCAAAAATGAGCGCGTTTAATGGTGCTTGGCAGGATTCGGTCACCTGATTACAAAAGTAAAATTGCCTTTCATTTTTCAAGACTTTAAGCACAAGTGCCCATTCATTATTAAAAGTCCATACTACGCAAAATTGACTCTTGTGAGCTTTAAGCCAATGTTGTTACCTCATCAAAAATATACTCGGAGTTGTGTTTTTTTTTTATTCACACATGTTGGCGTAATCTCTAAAGCTCAAAATGCTCTGTTCCATCTTGTGATGTTATGAAATGGTAGTTTTTAAGTGAGCAGCTACCTTTTACCTTTTGTTCAGTAGAAAATGGCAATTCCACAGCTGAAATTATCCAAATGATTCTAGTGAAGGTGTATGGAGTTAAAAAAAACAAACAGTTGAGCACTTCCTGTATTACCATGACATCACAAGGAACTCAGAGAACTCAGCCTAAATATGCAGGGTCTGTGTGTTAAATATGTGTGAATGAAACAAAAGGTCCAGGTCTGTTTGTGATGAGGAAACATTATAACATAGATCAGAAAATAACCTAATATGGGCCCTTTAAGATCAGTTGAAGTGTCTTGTGTGTTTAAACGTCTCACAAATCACTTCTCTTCCTGTCTAAAATAAAGGAAGTCAATATCCTGTTGTAGTTCACATCTGTAAAATGTGAGGTTACCCAGAAATAGTATGGGTTATCAGACACACACCATGGAGTCTGGAAATGCTATTTGAACAATGTTCAAACACTGCAATATTGATACAACACTTTAGGCACTTCCAACAATTTTGAGGCTGCCAATTTTGAACAACTCTCCAATAAAATACGATGTTATACACAATCGAAACTAGCCTACAGCTTTACTTCATAAAAATGTTTCAATACTTTATCTGGATCTGTGGAGCTAGACTTACAACATTCATTAAGTTTAGTCAGAAAAATAAGGCCTTTTTCTTTGTAGATGGTTTTAAATATTACTTATTTTTCCAGTCTGTGAGCAGTCCTTCAGCCATTACTCCCCGAAGATATTAGACTTCCAACATGATTTATCATAGCAGTTAGCACACGGCTCCCATCACATTACTTTAACTAAGATAAAAGAGTGTCTTTGTCTCGTGGACATCTAACTCTCCACTTCATTCAGTCCTCTTGTGTGTGGTCTTTGTAGCGGCGCACACATGAATGAAAAAATGAGTCTGATAACAGAAAAAACACACAACCAACTCGGGGCAGTACAATCCCTCACTCTTTGTTCTGCTGAAGGGCTATTCTTTGCTTAATTACACTATAATAGGTAAGAGAAAGCTTTATCTGCAGATTAGTGAAGGGGACGCTTTGATGAGGTAGTTTGTACTTTAATCACCGCTTACATTACATCATTTACAAAGTCCAGAACGAAACGAGATTAGCGCTAGCCTTTAGCTTTCACAATTAGGCTATTTATTGGAAAAAAGAAGGGAAAAATAGCAGAACCGTTGATAGATTGGCTTCTCTAATGTAACAGTTAACAGCGTAATTGCGTGAAGACATAGCTAACGGACACTTTGTTGATACGGGAATTGCGGTGCTCATCGGCCTGGTATTTACATTCATGTGGGCGATAGTGGTGCAGTGTGTTGAGAAAGTTAAGAAGGGTTTCTGGTTTAAACCTCACTCACATACATAATAAAACATGTGATCCTGGTCTGTTGTCTCGCCATGAATGAAAAACAGCGGGGCTTACCTGAGTGGCCAGAAGTAGACGGAGACGATGAGAACAGCAGACATGTGGTTCTTGTGCAGTGATGCAGAAAGACTGGAGGTGTGTCAAAGGATATATTTAGAGGGAACTTGTTAAGACAGCAGGGCAGGTAGTACAAAAAGCAAGCAACTCAAAAAATGTAGATAATTAAATGTTTACAAGAAATAATAATTTTGCTATGTCAGTGAAAGAGTTTCTTCTCTGTCGGCACAAATAAACAAAAGATTTTTTTTTTTTTTTCACAATAGCTTCGCAAAGTGGTTCCATTATTCAAGACGTGATTGTTGTCAGGACCTTAAAGCAGATCTATTGTGCTTGTGTCTGCTCTATAGCTATAATCTGTGACATCCGTGGATAATTATGTTATAATTTGTACATTTAAAATCGCAATATTCTTCAAAATGACTTAATAAAAGAAACAAGTTCGCTGACTTCCGTGTTAGAAAACTGCGGTGTCTAATGGGAGCCGTCGCCGCTGTACACGTCATCATAACAAAGAGTCGGCACCTCCGATTGTACCAAAATGACTTGGCAACGCTGCCGAATCCTGCGCGCATCACCAATTAAGAAAATAAAATTGGAGAACGAAGTGAGTACGTCACGGTTGGCGTATGCCGGTGGTGGTGAAAATGGGGATTGATCGGCAATATGGCGTCATGAAAATAAGCGTTTAAATATTGCTCAAACATGCACGAATCACTCCCAAAACAACATCGGCTGAGTAAATAGTGAGAGGAAACAACTATAACATGGTTAAAAGCTCTAAAAAGTCGATTTTGTATAATAGGTCTGCTTTAAACTATAAGATTAATATCGTTTGTGGAGCCAATCCCAAACAAATAATGAAAAGATTCAACATTTGTGGATCATAAGTGTGGAGATTTCTTCCAAAAACAGTGAAACCCCCATAGAGTCATACAGGTCCCTGCTCTCCGTCTGAAATTATGACGACATCAAATTCTAGAAAGTGAACGCGACGTATTGAAAATGAAGGGAAGAAGAGACTTGGATAAAGCTTGGAAAATAGTTATGCAGATATATCCAAATTGCCCCATACAGTGGGCCACAATCCGTCGATGCCCCTCAGCCCACAGTGAGAATAAGGCAGGGCAGAGCGGCTTTAGCAGAGGGAGCCTTCACATACAAATATATGAACTTAATGCAGCGGTGATTTGCACACCGGACCACACGCTGCGGCGCACTTTGCATGAGAAAAGCGCCTCCATTTCTTGCTCTGTCAGTTTCTACCTCAGCATCACCTCATTGTGCTGATGGATTTTCATAGGCTTAACAAAAACTCTTTTAGCGTACAATTAACTTGACTGTAAATGGATCGCGCTCTGAGGTGGTCCCACTGTGTTTCAAATGTTGCCATGGCGCTATGCTAAACCATTGTTACCACTTTCTTTAGCAGACATTGTGTTCCGGTCCTTTCAGTTGATTGCTTCAGGGCCAGGACCATATTCTGCCATACTCTTGTCTAACAACAATATGTTCTCATGCACGACATCTCCTATTTGGTCGACTTTTATATTTCGTATTTATCAAACCATGGTCAAACATTCAGTCGCTAATGTTTCTCTCAATAAATATAAAGCGCATAGGCCATAAAAACACCTGGAATTCAATAAATGCATGATAGAAAACTTTAAAGCCATACTGTGGAACATCTTCATCTTCATTCCAGACAAGTATCTCCGCTGTTTTTGTCCACTGATCTGAAGGTTGGCAGTTCGAATCCCACTCTCAGTCAGCAGTCAGATCCACTGACCCGCAGGTCGACCGTGCGATTCCAGCTCCCACAAATGAATACTGTCGTTGTGTCCTTGGGCAAGAC
>JACM01075175.1:0-32570 GCA_000787095.1 Periophthalmodon schlosseri | reverse complement strand
CACACATATACACCTAACTGAAAATTTGAAAAATTTTAGCTTCTTTTTTTTTTTTTTTAATTTAAAGAAATTTTAATCTCAACATCATTATAAAGATATTCGGGAAAGGTTCATTTCTGTCCTGTGAATGGGACTTTTTTAGTAGTAGTAGTTTTAGTATTGATACCTGCTCAAATCTAGTTTTGATACTAGTTTAAGTATTTTCGATACTTACATACTTACAAGCCTAATGTGGACAGGCAGTGGTCAGTGGATGTATTTCGTCTGCAGGTTCAGGTCCGACATGAGGAGAGTCCGAGTCTCCTCAAATCACATCTGGATCTGAGCTACGGAAAACACTGGGACGAGGTCACCAACAAGCACAGACTGATCCTGAGCCAGATGTTTCTAAACCAGTCCACACCAAACCACACCAGCTACACTCTGGAGGTAACCCTGCACTTAAAGATGTTGTGCCAGGCATGGTTTAGTTTGTCTCATTTTTGGATCCATCCTTTCAAGATAAGATTTTGTTCATTATTTAATGTTTTGTTCCTCTAATTACATTAACTTCAAATTATAAATCAGATGTTACATCCTGACAGTCACTAGTTTTACCAGATACGTTTTTACTCTTACTCGAGTAATTTATTGGACCATTACTCTGTGCTACTTCTTGACTAATGTTATTTTGGAAGTACAATTTTTGGCTGCTTGACCCACCTCTGCCCCTGATTGACCTGATGTACTAAATAACCACCCCCTCTCTCCTGTGTGGTCTGTTGGTAGTTCAGTCTGCAGGTGCCAGAGAAGAGCATTCACCACAGGACCCAGCTTCTGCACTCTCACCTGAAGCAGCAGGGGTCAGAGAGCAGCACTCACCTCAAAGTCCACTACAACCAGCGCACTCCCCTGGTGATCGGGCTGCACTGGAGAGGCCCCCCTCACAGCGCTCTGCACAAGAAGTGGGAAGGTGACACTCCATCAGTCAAAATCACTTTATTTGTCCCAGAGGGGCAATTTAAAGAGGCGGTGTTATGAAAAATCTATTTTTAACCTTTCTACCATGTTATAATGTTGTTCCATCATCAAAAACATGCCTGAAGAGGTTTTAGATGTCATGTTTGAGTAATCTAGCAATCTCTCCTAGGCCCTATTCAAACCCTCCTTACGGTTAACTGTAAGATTTTATGCAATGCTCAACCCACAAGCCTACGTCACCCATGCTCCCACATGACAGAATATAATGTACAGAAAACCCAAACGCTATACAAAATAGCATGATACACACTGAGTTACTTGTGATATCAGTCTGAACAGGGAGTGACTGGAGGGGGCAACGTGAGGGGGACTCAGAGCATCAAAAATGAAACTACAATATTGTTATCTTTTTACCAATAAAAAGGTAACATTATGATCTAAATATGTGTTAATAAGGAATACCCCATAGAAGTATAATACCCCCTTTTTAACAAATGCCCCTGCTTATGTTGCCCCTTGTTGTCTCAGGCACGTTGAGCTTGGACTGTCCCTGGCTGTACCTCCACACCTCTCACAGGCTGAGCACACATCCCCACACACTGCAGCTCAGCTCAGAGCTCACCTGCAGCAAGAGCCTTCCCCTCCCACACCTGAGGCTGGAGGCTCTGTACCGACACAGGGGCCGAGAGGCAGAGGCCCGGGTGCACGTGCACTCTCCTGACCTCACATACCTCCAGGTAATGAGGACAACTTTTTTGTATTAATTTTGAATGCATCATTTATTTGATATCAATATTTTAGCACATCCTCGCTCAGTAGAGGTGGGTAGAGTAGCCAAAATTTGTACTCAAGTAAGAGTAATGTTACTTCAAAATAATATTAGTCAAGTAGAAGTACAAAGTAGTAATCAAGTAAGAGTAACTTAAAGAGTAACTGTGAGGACGTAGTATCTGATTTATAATTTGAAGTTAGAGTAATGTGAAGGGAAAATATTAAATTCTGCACAAAATCTGGTATTTTCAAACAGACACAAAAATAAAATAAGCTAAATCATATCTGAAGGAGCTGCAAGAAACACAAATGTTCAAATCATTTCATATTGTCAACTTTATTTACTTGTAGACTTACTCACAGTGGGAAGAGGAACCACAACTTTTACTCAACTTTTAATGAGTACTGTTACTTAAATAAAAAAAATATTACTCAAGTAGGAGTTAAAGTCTGCTGCTAGAAAAGTGCTCTGAAAAGTACAATTTATTTCAAAATTGACTCAAGTAAATGTAACTGAGTACTACCCACCTCTGGTCACTAACCCTTCTAAGAGTGACCCATATACAGCTAATCAAGCACATACTTAAAGGTCCTATATTATGCTAAATTGACTCTTGTGAGCTGTGAGCCATGTTCTAATGCTGTTACCTCCTCAAAAACATACCTGGAGTTGTGTTTTGTTTCATTCACACGTGTTTGAATAACCCTTTATTATCAGTCTGTCTACATCTCCAAAGTCTCAAAATGCTCTGTTCCACCTTGTGATTTCATGAAGTGGTAGTTTTCAAGTTAACGGCTACATTTTATCTTTAGTTCAGTTGAGATAGGAAATTCCAGGATTGAAATCACCCAAATGATTCTAGTGAAGGTGTATGGAGTTTAAAAACACAGTGGAGCACTTCCTGTATTACCACATGACATCATAAGGTGGAATAGAGTGTTTTCTGTTTGAGAGAAGAACTCAGCCTAAATATGCTGAGTAAATATGCTAAATTTGTGTGTTAAACATGTGTGAATGAAACAAAACACAACTCCAGGTCTTTCTATGATGAGGAAACAACATTATAACAGAGATCAGAAAACACTGTAATATGGGCCCTTTAAGTCAGTGGCCATGTAAGCCTCTGGGCTCCTGTGGCTGTGTTGTCAGAGCGGAGGACGGGTGCTGGTGGGGAAGAGGAGCGTGAGAGCGTCCTGTTCCTGGGAGTCGGTCTGGACCCCTCCTCTGGGTGGGGGTCTCTCTTTGGAGACATCTAAGCTCAGCCACAGTCTGGAGATGAGCTGCAGCTACGGGGCCTGCAGCTCCGGCCGACACAATGCCAGTGTAACGGCTGGACTCACCTCTGCTGACAAGGTACAGACCGCTGACCCTTAGTGACCCCAGCACCACAGCCAAACTGCCCCTGTGTGATCATGTCACCTAGGGCTGTGGGCCTTTAGTCGTTTAGTCAATTAATTGGTTGACGAAGTCTTAGTCAACCAAAAATTGTATTATTTGATTCATCATTTTATTTAGATTATGACGATTTATATGGGACAACAGCAGACAGGAGAAGTGAGTGAGTTAACTGAAGATTTTGGTATTTAAATGTAAAAAATTAGATTAAACTCACGATTCACAAGTTTAATCTGTCTTTATATAAATACATTGATTCCTAGTACATTTTTCTGCCTAAATAGTAGTTTTTGCATGAACTCCCCCTGCAGGTGTAGTCTTGTAAGTGCAGTTTGGGTCAGATACGTAAAGATAAGTAATAGTTCTGAGTAGTGAGATACCGATACTGGTATGGGCAAAAGCTCCAATGACGCACATTTTTAGGTATCGGTATCGGCAAGTACTCAGAGCACATCATGTATCTGAAACAACTTTACCGTACTTGTAGATGCGAGCGCTGCCGCTGTTGTTGATGTCTGTGGCTAATGCTAATGCTAACGCCCAGAGCAGGTTAAATGCAGACTGTGGAGGCTCTGCAGACACTTAAAACACGCCAGTAATAACAGAAAAGACATTTGGGTGCCTCTTTGATTGCTTCATTTACCCTTTTGTTGTGGACGCTGAACTTAAAATAATCACGGAGAGTGCAACCCACTGACTGTCTATGCCTCAACCCGACAACAGCGCTAACACCACAACAGAGCTAAGACAGAGTTTGTTTCCTCTGCATAATGATCCATGTGCTCTGAAGATGAGGTCTTTTTCCAGGCCTCACTGCTGTTTTTATCCTCACTCTGTGGTACAACGTGAACAAGGAGAAAAGTAAAAGTGCTTAAATCAGCACAACTCATCATCAAGACCATTACACATTTGACTCTGATACTTAAGTCCTCAAAATTTTCTTTATATGGCCTTTTGCTAGAGGTAAAAGGTATCGGGCTGGTATCAGTATCGAGTACAGTAGGGCCAAGTATCAGTATCAGACTGAACCAAAAAATAATGTTATCGGAACAACACTAGTCTTGAGAGCTTTTGCCACGCCCCCTTTTTATTCAACTAATCGATCGGCAGCACACGTCTCTAATCCACCAAGAACTTGTTCAGTTAACGACAGCCCTAATGTCATCATGTGATTTTAATATGACCTTAAAGAAACTGAGGAAGAGGCACGCCGTACTGAAGATGGCTTGGTGTGAGCTCCCTGGGCCTACCTCCGAGATTCTGTTGGAAGGAGAAGTAGAGGAGCTGAAGAGAGACAAAAAGATGTTTCAGAAAATGGCCAAGCTCCAAATCCGGTCTGTCCCTCTCCCTCATTCACATAACCCTCTACAGTTAGTGTGCATATGACAGGTTAGGCTACTCACAAAAAACACAGTTAACAAGTATTTACTAAAAATCTTGCAAAGTTTTATTTAATTAATTTATTTTTTTATTTTACTTCTTGGTTGGACATGGGCAGCAGATGTGACATAAGTAGAGCATAGACTGTATAAAGAAGTGGACTAAGTGAGTGTGATGTCACCAGCGTTCGGCTCCAGTCAAATGAAGCTCATTGAGACTAGCAGTTATAGGGGCTCCATAATTATAATTATTATAGGAGTTCCATAATTGAAATCTGATCTGATCGCGAGTATCATAGCAACCAAAGAACAAATCCAGAGCGAGGCTGTTAAAGGTAATCCCCTTTCCCACCTGCACCACTGGTTTAACAGAGAGCGGGAGCGACTTCAGAAAGAAGGCGCCTTATGTGTCTGTTATTAATGTTCATATCTTGATTTACGGACACAATAGCAATATAAAAACACTAGGATCATGTAGAGCGGGTTAATACGAACATTTAAGACCAAAATGACAAGTCTGACAGCAGCAGTTACAGAAAGAGGGGCCACAGTTTTCCAATGTAAAGTGAATTGGAGCCAGAGTCGATGGAGCCGGAAGTGTGCCCATGATCACTTCCTATTTGGAACGCAGCTGCTAGCAGGTTAGCTATGTCCATTTATATATACAGTCTGTGACATAGAGGTGAGGAAGCGCTACTTCCTGTATTTTTGTACTTTTCTTCTCAACATTTTATGATGTTGAGAAGATGTAAAACTATAATAAATATTTAACACAGGTTCTATCCCACCAAACCAAGTCGGAATTAGAAAAACATGAAAACCTGTCATATGGACATTAAGCACAACATGCATGTTTAATACTTATATTTATATATATTTTACTTTTTATTATGGGATGACTCCATTAAGACTAAAAATGGTGGATGAAGAGATTGGTGTTACAGTAGTGTGAGCCTGACTGTGTTGTTCCTGCACAGACAGCCCTTCCAGGTCTTCACCCACAGACTGGTTCTACAGGAGACGTTCACAGTGGACTCCCTCAGAGGCCTCTACACTCTAGAGTCCAGAGCCACGGTCAGCGGAGACAAGGAAGTGCTCCATACAATCACCATCAGCCACAGAAGCCCCAAAGTTTTTGTGAGAGATCTCCTCTTTCTTTAGTAACAGACAGTTCAAGGTAAACTGGAAAAAATCACTGAAGTCATCGCATATTTTTACAGATTTGCTCTGCACTGACTCATCCTTTCAGCTCCAGCCGTCTCCCATCTGAATCAGAAATGTGTCTGAACTTATTTATCAAGCAGGTACCCTCGCAGTAACTTAAAGCTGCACCATGTAGCTTTTCTGGTGAAGGGTTCGTCATCTGCCTTTTGCCATGGAGATGTTACACAGTATGGCATTAGACTTATATATCCCCATGGAGTCAAGCAGGGATTGCCAACAGGTCAAGTATTTTTGAGCAATAAAACACCTGTAATTGAATGCAAATCAAAATACAGTTGTTACGTGATGATGCCACTTCCGGGTCCAACCAGAAACTACATCGTTGATTTTAAACAACTCCTACAGAGACATGTATGCCCATACTGGGGAACATTCCACACCGAGCAAAAACATCTCCATGGAGACAAGTAGATGGCGGACCCCCCACCAGAAAAGTTACATAGTGCGCCGTTAACACATATTAGCTATAGCACTTATATTTTTTCTAAATGTGTCTTTCTATGAAGATGCAGAAACAAATCTATGGACAGTTACGTAGTGCTGGCAAAGACATGCTTTCTTTCTATGGACACGTTCATTTGAAAGAGCCACCACTCACAGGGATGCAAGTGACTGCTAATATGAGTCATCAGCTACAGGTAAACATACTTTGTGTTACAATGTAAAGGTTTCAACCACAGACTGTTGAAACCTCTACATTGACAAATCAGGCAGCTTCTTTCCCCAGGGTCACTCCCGCTAATGTTAGCAACAAGCTTCATTGACAACGTTGCTAAGCGCCCGCTCCCTGCTAAACCAGCGGCGCAGGTGGGAACAGCCATTACCTTCAACAGCCTTGCTCCAGGCTCTTTGGTTGCTATGATACTCGCAGTCGTAATGCCAAATATGGAACTCGGCTCCAAATTGGCCCCTATAACTGCTCTAGCCGCGATGAGCTTCATTTAACTGGAGCCGAACGCTATGGGTGACGTTATACTCACTTAGTCCACTTCTTTATACGGTCTGTGGTTTCAATGGTTGTCATCTGGACACTGGTTTTCCAATGAAGACATTTCTTGGTTTACTAGCTAACATCATTATGGGTTGTTGTGTCCCTATTGTGTGATGGCTGGCTCACCTTCAGCATAGTTAAGTACCTGATTAGCATTTGATTGATTTGCTGTTGCCTTAATCCAGGGGTTGAGGAGCTTCTGTAAACAGCTGATCGATAAATCTCAGTCCCACAATTCTGTTCAAAGAGGAATTCTCACCTCTTGTAAACCAATGTTTCTCTCTGCTTAAAATCTCCACATCACTGTCTTTAAATGAGTGCTTTGTGGTTTTAAGATGAATGTGGACAGCCGACTGCACCCCTGAATAGTTTTTTCTTCTGTGTTGATATATAAAACCTGTTTTTACTTAATATACCCTTGTGTAAAATGACTGTGGGAATCATTTCCATAACAACATGTCCAGCTGTGTGCAGTATAGTTCAGAAAGGAGCCAAACATGTGACTGTTCTTGTTACAGCTGCAGCTCCCCTCTGCTGCAATAATGGAGGGACATGTATACTGGACCAGTCAAAACAACACCAACTTCGACTATCAGGCCAAAGGGGAACTCCAAGTCGAACGACAGCAGTGCCAAGTGTGTGCAAGACTCACTACGTTTACATGCACAGAGAACCCAGAGTGCGCTAAACAACCTGATTCAAATCGTCTTTGCCCCAAAAGCTGTCAGACCACTCTTGTCCCAGTCTACAGCAGGTCAAAGAACTGAAAAGGTGCAAACGGGAGTACACGAAGCGTTCAAGGGCATCTAGTAATTTAGCCTTAGCACTGAAACTTTGCAGCGATAATTGCCAATAAAAATGGCTATCATACACATAACCTCACTCCGGCAGCTTTTACTTTCACTTTCAAGGGTCCAAATATGCTATTTTCTGATCTATGTTATAATGTTACCTAGAGTTGTGTTTTGTTTCATTCACACATGTTTAACACACAAACCCTGCATATTTAGGCTGAGTTCTTCTCTCAAACAGAAAATACTTTGTTCCATCTTGTGATGTCATGTGGGAATACAGGAAGTGCTCCATTGTGTTTTTAAACTCTGTACACCTTCACTAGAATCATTTGGATAATTTCAGGGCTAGAATTGCCCATCTCTACTGAACAAAAGGTAAAAGGCAGCTGTTAAATAGAAAACTACCACTTCATGACATCACAAGGTGGAACAGAGGATTTTGAGCTTTGGAGATGTAGACAAACATCTTTGGAGATGTAGGCAAATGTGTGAATGAAACAAAACACAACTCCGGGTATGTTTTTGATGAGGTAACAACATTATAACATGGCTTAAAAATCACAAGAGTCAATTTTGCATAATATAGAACCTTTAACGTAGCGGACCACAAGAAAATGACATGTGTTAGTGCACGGTGTAGGGACTGTATTCTGTCATCACAGCTGATCTAAAATGAGTGAGCACACATCCGAACACATGTCTGTCTGGCTGTTTCTTATCATGTGCAGTTGAACGCCTCTCCTAGTCTGCGCCTAATGTAAATCAGACTGTGCAGTTAAATGCAGCAGGTATCCGAGTACGTACCGGCTTCTCCAGATGTGTTTTTGGGGTCTTTGAGATTCAAACCACACCTCATTCATAGTTCCTGGGTTTACATGCATTTTGATAAATCGGTTTAAATTGGACTAGGTCAGTTATCTGGTTTCCTTGACATGTATGTAAACGTAGTGATTATTGTGTCTTTTATATCACTTTCTGGGTATATCACTTTCATTTAGTTGCACTGTGGTGTTTCAGGTTTATCTTCAGCTCAATGGTACATCAAACAAAATTGGTGTATTTTCATCCCTGAGTCATCCCTTTAAGTCAAGGATCCCTAAAGTACTGGAGGTGAGACTGTTTTTACACTTTACTCTCATATTGCGTTTGTATTTCAACTCTTTTTGTGGTTTGGGTCCTCTCTAGGCCCGAGCCACAGCCGACATTTGGACTGTCTCTGGAGGAGGCCATACTTCAGTTCTTTTGAGGGCCGATGGTAAAGACAAGCTGATGATGGATGCCCAGGTGTTCCACTCTTTACAGAGAGCAGAGCGAGCAGTGGGTCTCAAGATGAATGTGCTCCAAAGCCTACTTCCAACGACTAAGGAGCTGTTATTCCATGTGGGTGCCAACATGTCTGCAGAAAGGTCTGTCAATCACACATGCATATGTAACCTCCATATCAAAGCCTGATGTCGTCTGATCTCAGAAGCTAAACAGGGCTGGGCCTGGTTAGTACTTGGATGGGAGGCCACTGGGAATACCGGGTGCCACAGGGGGGCAGCAGCGGCTAGGCCTGTCACAAGAAGTACTTTATCGACTTTAGTATATTGGAACAATCATTTTTGGGGGTCAGTATTTATCGTGGTACTTTTTCTTTGCAGTAGTGGGACATTTTTGGTTATTTTTTCTGCAATATGGTAAGATTTGAGCTGTAGAAGGTTGGATTATGAACAAAAATCGCATCGCAACTCATTACGTAAGAGTTGCATTCTGATATTTAAATGTAAGAAATTGTTATATATTGTGGAGCTGTATAAATAGAATACGTTTTTTGTGAATAATTCCTCTTTATGGTTTGGTTTCAATATAATCATTTATCGTCTATATTTACTTAAGCAATATACTGCACTTCAAAATGGGTTATCATGACAGGCCTAGCAGTGGCAAAAACTGACGTTATGTCCTTAGGCAAGACACTTCCCCACCTTGCCTTGTATGAATGTGGTGTGTGTGTGTCGGTGGTGGTTGGAGGGGTGGATGGTGCAGATTGGCAACCTTCACGAAAAGGCAAAGCGCCTGTGAGCGTCTGGTAGTGATGTGATGTTCACTAGTGAGTCTGCTCTTTTGAACGGCTCCTTAACATGAACGGATGGAACTGGATCTCATTTATTTTTAAAGCCAAATCTTTTTATTTCTAGTTTTTGGCCATTTTATTTTAAATATAAATGAGACTATTGAACAGCTCTTTTATATAAATGCATCCAAAAGATTTGGATCCCACAAAAGAGCCAAAAGTCCCATCACTAACGTCTGGATAAGTGCTACATAAGACAAATGCATTATTATAATTATACATTTTAAAAAAATACGTTTGTTGTCTTTTTTCATGCATCTTTTTGTTCATTTGCTAATTGTTTTGTTCATTTCAGTGTTTACCTCTACGCCTCCCACAAACAAAGTCATCAGACTCTCCTCACTCACATCAAATATTCCTGTAAAAACACTTCTGAAGTGCAGGCAGCAGTGTCTGGGGACCTGCGCCACAACATGAGGAGCCTGCACTTTCTGCCCTCCGCTGTGGGGCTGTACGGGACAGTGGGCAGGACTGACAGTCTCCTGGACGGTAGGTTCTTTTCAAAATGCACTTTGAATGAGCCTCATACAAAACAGTATGATAACCAAGGTTTACTGTTAAAGGACCTATATTACACAAAATGGACACTTGTGAGGTTTGTTATAATGTTGTTACCTCCTCAAAACATACCTGGAGTTGTGTTTTTTTTCATTCACATATGTCTGAGTAACACTTTATTATTAGTCTGTCTACATCTCCAAAGCTCAAAATGCTCTGTTCCACCTTGTGATGTGATTAAGTAGTTTTCAAGTTAACAGCTCCTTTTACCTTTTGTTCTGTAGAAATGGCCAATTTCAGGGCTAAAATTATCCAAATGATTCTAGTGAAGGTGTATGTAGTTTAAAAACACAGTGGAGCACTTTCTGTATTAGCATGTGGCATCACAAGGTGGAATATAGTGTTTTCTGTTTGAGAGAAGAACTCAGCCTAAATATGCAGGGTTTGTGTGTTAAACATGTGTGAATGAAACAAAACACAATTCCAGGTCTGTTTGTGATGAGGAAACAACATTATAACAGGTATAAGAAAGTAGCGTAATATGGGCCCTTTAAAGTGCATATGAAAGCATATGATTTTTTATGTAATGTAATGTTTTAATTCTGACTTCATTTGGTGGCGGGATAATACCTGTTGTTAATATAAATAATAGTTTTACACCAATGAAGTAGCAGTTTGTATAGAAAAGCTAAAAATATCTTTTCGGCTACTGATGACATCACACTTTCCAACCTTTTAATTCAACAAAATAAAGTTGCTTTTTTTCATAGGCACATTAACTTTAGCAGGAAGATACTGAGACTGTTTTGTAAGCTGTTATGCTGAGGTTCTTATCACTATTGTTCTTTCAGGACTGCTGAGAGTGAAAGTGTCAGATGCCCTGTATGGGGTGGAGCTTAGACACCAAAACAGTGGTGCAGAGGAGTTACACAGAAGAGGAGACACAAACCAGAATGATGACTGTGGCTGGCTGTGTGTTTGGTCTGGGCCACAAAGTCTGTGTGTCAATGTGAGCCACAGTGTGACACAGCAGACGGGCCGAGTACACGCGCTCCTGTCTCACAACTGTGAGAGGCTGAACCTGTCAGGTAAACCATCAGAGCACAGGGACAGAGGAATACACATTATAGTCACATGTATAATACAGTCTATAATGTGTGCAGAGGTGGTAGTACTCAGTTACATTTACTTGAGTGACTTTTTAAAGAAATTGTACTTTTCAGAGTCCTTTTCTAGCAGCATACTTTTACTCCTACTTACTTAAGTAATATTTTTTATTGAAGTAACAGTACTCTTACTCACAGTGGGAAGACGAACCACAACTTTTACTCAAGTAAGTCTAAAGTGACTTGAGCTTTATGTCGACAATATGAAATGATTTAAACATTTGTGTTTCTTGCAGCTCCTTCAGATATGATTTACTTTGGCTCATTTTTTTGTGTCTGTTTGAAAATAACAGATTTTGTGCATTATATATATATATATTTATGTATGTATTTATTTATTTATTATTATTATTATTATATTTTGTCACTTCAAATTATAAATCAAATGGCTCTTTAAGTTACTTACTTAAGTGGTAGTTTTCCTAAATACTTTTTACTCATAATTGAGTAATTTCTTGGACCACTACTTTGTCTTTCTACTTGAGTAATATTATTTTTGAAGTAGCGTTACCGTTCCTCTTACTCAAGTTACATTTTTGGCTACTCTACCCACCTCTGAATATGTCTTTTTCATCCATCATAAACATGTTTTCTCCTTTGAAGGGGTCCCGTCCAGCAGCAGTGTCAAAGTGCGCTGGACACAAGACAGTGGTCAAATGTCCGGTGTAGCAGAAGCCCAGTCTGGAGCCGAGTGTGTTAAAGTGGAGTTTAATGGAGGCAGAGACCATGACCTTTGGGAGTTTGACACTAGACTAGAGCACCAAGTGACAGCTCTGCTCAAAAGAGATGTTCCAAACTCAGCTCGAGCCAGAGCACATTATAAGGTACACGCTCACAAACATTATCGTAATACTGGTGCTGTAACGTTCACTGTCTCTTTCCAGTTGGAGTCGGATGGATTGCACTCTGGGATGACTTTTACCTTGGAGGAAAGAAAAGTTATTGACACCATTTTAAACATTGGCTCAAAGAACAGCACTGGTGTATTAGCAGTGTCACTATGGCAACAGATCCAGCTGCTACAGGGTGTGGTACCTACAGCATTACAGGTAAAAGCTCCATTTTAACCTTTGTGTGTACGCAGGGTTTGTGTGTTAACCATGTGTGAATGAAACAAAACACAGCTCCAGGTCTGTTTGTGATGAGGATACAACATTATAACAGAGATCAGAAAATAGTGTAATATGGACCCTTTAAATTTACATGTTGATACGTTTCACTTTTGGTTTTGACGCTCTGAGTCCCCCCTCCCTTTGCTCCCCGCGCTAAGTCACTCCCCCTTCAGAGCAATATCACAACACAATCACTGTGAATCCCGCTAATGAAACTACTGCATATCTTTTTCTATATTTATTGAGAATTGTCGTGTGGCAGAATGGGTGATGTAGGCTTGTTGGCGGAGCCTTGCACAGAAAATCTTACAGCTAACCATAAGGAGGGTTCGAATAGGGCCAGGGAGAGATCGCTAAAAACATGCATGGATGACATCTAAAACCTCTTCAGACTGTTTCTGATGAGGGAACAGCGTTATAATGGTATGGTAGAAAGCGCCAAAAAAAAAAAAAAGTTTTATATAATACTTATATTAAACTTTTTTCATGGTATGTAAAGAATCATTCTGTTTCTGGACACCAGTAGGGGGCCGTACAAGGAGCAAGTGATTAGCTGGTGAACAACTCCATGGTCTCTCATGTTTCTCTTAGAAATGCAGTTTGCCTACAGGCTTTTCTTTTGACAGATGAACTGCACATGGGACGTCTGTGCTGACCGCCTCTCTGTCCAGTGCTATGGAGATGTGGGTGGTCTTCTAGGGGTATGAGTCTTTCACTCCTATAGACCTGTAGTAGACCTGTAGTAGACCTGTAGTAGACCTGAAGTAGACCTGAAATAGATCTGTTGTAGACCTGAACTAGACCTGTAGAAGACCTACTGTCGACCTGTAGTAGATCGGTAGTCGACCTGTAGTCGACCTGTAGTCGGCCTTCACATATGTATGTATTTTTGAATAACGCCAGCATCCATCCATCTTGTGTTGCTTGACAGACCCCCCTCCCTGCGTCTGGCTCTGGGAGCTCTGCTGAGGGCATCCTCAGTATGTGGCTCCAGTGGCGGCCTGCGGTCCGGTTTAGGGCCTCAGTGCAGCAGTCTGTGGACCTCCTGCAGACTCTGGGGCTTCCTGCTCACGTACAGGTCACGCTGAGCCCCTCTCCTCCTGAGACCCCCGGGCTGGAGGTGGGACTGGAGCTGGGAGACTGTCACTTCAGAGGGCAGCTACAGAAGACTGTGGATCAGTACATAGCCAATGCTACCAGTTATTGTCCAGCTCTGCAGGTATGTGTGCTACAAGTGCCCTAGCCCTAATGCTACATAAACAGTAGTTAGCTGGCAACCACCTCTTCTACAATATTCAACTAGTTCATCAACAGTTTGCAGTGGTCCAAAGTTATTCCTCACTTACCTTATGTATTCAGAGGATCCTAATTATTCACCAAAATGAGTTTATAAGCACTTTTCACAACTATCAGAGACCAGAGCGAAGTTTTGCCGTGATGGTAAAGCTAACAACAACTAGCATGCTAACATGCACTTTGTGAACATCAAACAATAAAAAGCTTTATAATTAGATGCAGACAGAACACAGTGGACTTATTTTGACCTCAAGAGCTGCTTATACAATATATCTGCACTGGGGCAACACACTGGGGCATGTATTACTCAAATACATGGAAATAAATCATGTACAGGGCCTTTATCCTAAAATGCTGTAAATATTCCAGTGCAGTAAACTATAGTTTTTACTTGATCTTAATCATTACAAAATGTTTACTTTTAACTGGAACTTTTTCATTAGCCTGAAATGGGACTATTAGACAAAAATGTATCATTCACAAAATATCCTATTTAAAAGTACAGGATGTAACTTTCTGGAGCTGGCACATCACCTGCATGATTCCATGGAAATATAAAGTTAAAACCATACTTCAGAACATTCTCCACGCAGAACTCTTCTTCACATCCACTTCTTGTTCCAGCTCTTATCATTCCTATAACCCTCATGTTGTTGACTGCAGGACAGCTCGGTGCCCGTGTCACTGGTGGTTAGCGCTGGTCTCCGATGGGACGTTCCGTGTGGGCTGACCTTCTCCTCTGCTCTGAGCGCAGACGAGCAGACCCTGAGCATGGTCCTGCACCGGTCCTGTTCCCCTCCCCACACATTTGCCTCTCTCTCTCACTCCTTCACTGAGCTGAGGAGGAGAGGAGTGCCCCGGGACCTCACTGTGCAGGCCACCTCTCCCTGGGGCCCCCACCATCCAGGGGCCCTGCTCATCCAAGCGGGGCCGTGTCACTTCAAAGCCAACAGGGTCCAACAGGACAGTGAGAAGAGCCAGATCTGGGCTGTGCAGTCAGACTGTCCACTGACAAAGGTGGGTCAAATGCATCACTCTACAACAGCCCTGACAGCACATGCATGTTAAATCAGACCTGTTGTGCTTGTGTCTAATATAGTTATAATCTATGACACCTGCAGATCATTCTTATAATTTGGACATTTTAAAGGGCAATATTCATCTAAAACGACTTAATAATGAGTCCACTGACTTCCGTGCCCAGTGGGAGCTGACGTCACCGTAAATGCCATCACAACAAAGCGTCACATGCTGTCGGCCACTTCATTTGGATATCTGCAAATCATGCAGAATCCTACACATATCACAGATTTTTAAAAATTAATTGAAGAACAAAGTAAATACAGAGCAGTGGGCATGTACAGGTGGCAGAGAAAATGGGAGTTGATCGGGAAAATGGTACCTTGAAAATAAGCAATTAAAGATTGCTCAAACATGTACAATTAACTTCAAAAACAACTATGAGAGAGTCAATGAGAAGGAAACAACTATAACATGGTTAAAAGCTCTGAAAAGTCAATTTTGCAGAATAGGTCTGCTATAATAATAAAAATAGTAGTAGAGGTGGGTGATATTAACAAAAATGAATATCATGAATATGAATATCATTTTCTTAGCATTATCTCGATGACTATATCCAGGCAATAATTTAACAAATCATTTCAACAGGAATGTTCCTAAATGTGCCTGTAAATGTCTTGGTTGAGGTTCCGGTCTCTCACAAAATGTAAATGGATCATAAAAGGAACCACAAAAGAGCAGAAATATCACTTTCTACTCTTGTTTGGGAGATTACACCAGGGCTGCACCGATCCAGCTTCTTCAGTTCTGATACCGATTTTGACACTATGACTTTAGTTATTTGCCTATACCTGATATCAGCCGATACCAGCGCAGAGACTGAAAACAGCATGTATTTCCAACTGGTCCAAATGTGTTATGTAGCTGCTGTTCACCTCTCAGGTAACCACAGAACAGTTTTGTTTAAATAAAAGTTCAAACATTATGAGATTTTCTGGACCGGCCACTAAATATGACATCAAATCAACTTTATATTCTAATTTTGCATATCTCAAAAACAACAAAACAATTAAAACAACTAAAACAGCGATATCGGTATATATCTCACACTAAATGATGCTTTTTATGAGTGAAACATGATTCAGTTGAAAGCTTCTTTATTATATTATATTATAAATCACAGACTAATGACATCAAGTGAAGAGTGATTATTGCAGAACTACACAACCAGTCAAACATTTGGACACACTCTCTCATCCAGTGTTCTTTGTCTTTATGTTTACTACTTTTACATTTTAGATACATACAGAAGTGGAGCATGTATGCCACACTAGGTTAGGTATATAGTGTGGGTAATAACCATAGTAACAATGGCATCATGACAACACATTAGAGCATGGATTAGGCTAGTTTGATTATAGGCATCAGCTCTTGGGGGAAGTGAGTGAAAGAGGCTGAGAGAGTATTTAGATTTTTCTAGTACCATATATTAATAAGTAGACAAGGACAAACTGAACAAATATTTGAAGCAAGATATATGGAATTATGTTGCAAAGGAATAAAGTGAAATAACATTTTTTTTTTTTTTTATATTCAAATCCTCAGATTATCTAGCATTTGTTTTGTCAACAGCACTGCGAAGGCAAGGCAAGTTTATTTGTACAGCACAATTCATACACAAAGTAATTCAAAGTGCTTTACAGAATAAGAAAGACATTAAAATCGCAATACAACAAATCAAAACATAAATAATCATCATCAAATGAACATTAAAGGGGAAAAGTGCAGAATAAAACCCTTTCAGTCATATGCACAGCTAAACAGAACCATTTGTCAAAGTAGAGGCCTGTCTCACATCTTCAGGAAGACTGTTCGAGGTTTTAGCTGCACAAAACTCAAACGCTGATTCCCCATGTTTAGTCCTGACTCTGGGCACCAGCAGGAGGCCAGTCCCTGAAGTCCTCAGAGTGTGAGATGGTTCATATGGCACTAACATGTCGGAGATGTACTTGGCCTTCTCTCAGTGAGGTTCATGATGAAGTCTCCTGAAATGGCACAGCTGTGCCACGTCAGGGTCAAGAAATACCAAAAGTGCAAACCAGTGATCAAAGCAAAGGGTAGCTAGTTTTAATAGTTTTGAATCTAAAACAAGTTAGAAGTTATTTTTAGTTAAATTTTTGTTTGCTACATTCCATATGTATCCATTCATAGTTTTGATGCTTCAGTGAAAATCTACAATGTAAATAATCATGGAAATAAAGAAGACACAAAAATGAAAGTGTGTCCAAACTGTTCTGGTCGTGTTCATTTGACAGATTTGACTGTGTCTCAGGTTGAGCGTCAGTTAGTTCTGTGCTTGTGGGTCCCCTCTCCAGGCTCACATAAACGGGTCCCTGGTGCTGGATCAGGGGCTCTGGACAGTGTTTGTAGAGGCCGGTCTGGATGGAAAACAGGGTCTCCTGAGGATCACTGCACAGGCCCGGCCTGAGCTGCTCTTGGAGATTGAGCTCAGCCATAACCTGCAAGGCTTAGGCCAGGTCCCAGAGCACTGCAGCCTGCGAGTGAGCACTCAAACCAGGACACAGCCCTACAGTGCAAAGGCAGTGCTTCACATGGACCACTGCACTGTGAAGGCCAGAGCAGAGGCACAGCGCGGCCTACGGGGGGAGCTGCTCTACCACCACAACTGCACGCTCCTACAGGTACAGAACAGTATCAACAGAGGTTATGCAGATGACATCACAACAATCCATTTTTTTACAATGAGTGTCAGTGGTGAGTAATGGGATATTCGTCAGTAAAAGCTGCTATGGTCTAACAAAAAATATAAAAGTTTACAACTCAACAAAATATTTAGTTTGTACCTGACTCTAAAACAAGAAAGTCAGGGTCACTCACGTTTAATCGGATTAGTTTTAAGATAAATCATTGTCTACTAAGACCAAAAACTCCGAAAGCCACTTGGTGCCAATTCACCACTGCTAATATGGCGTCCCTGTCAAATGTGGTCACATGGTGCAGGAGCGCAATAAAGAAACTACTTTCTGTTTCCATTTTGCCATATAAAGCCAACTTGAGCAGTGTCTTTGCATGTTTAGAAAAGCACTATATAAATAAAATGTATTATTATGAGCTAAAAAATGGCTCCATGAACAAAAATTTGACCAAAGAAACACATTTAGTCTGTTGAGCTGCCCATAGTTCTGCCTCAGTGCCACTCTCAAATAAAATGATGTCACTGCAGAACCTCTATTATAACATGAAATACAAAATGAACTTGGACACAAAATAATCCTTACACAACTGTCCTGGGTGTAGACATGGGGGAGTCCTCACAGCGTGCGTGCATCTGGTTCTCTGCTCATGTCCTCAGCTCTGAGCAGGTCCCAGGTGAACATGAGTGTGGACGACAGGGAGCTGCACACCTCACTGTCTCTCACTAATACAGAGGTACACAGGTGATGTGTCTAAGTTTAACTCTGGACAGTAGAACCCTCATCAACCAAATGATTTTCTCTTAGAGCAAAAAGGAAGTGACTCTTCTTCTGCGCCACTCTCTGTCCTTTCTGAAGAAGCTGGGTCTTCCACGAAATGCCTCAGTCACAATGTATTGTGGGAGTCGTGGAAACGGTTTCTTCAGTTATGTTTTACAGAGCAGAGTGGGACCTCAGGAGGTATGGTGTCTTTGATGTTGGCTTTAATAACTGTAATGTCTTCTGTTTTATCTTTGTTATGTAATATTTTAGTTTGCAGAGATGCGTAGTATCCAGCTACATTTACTCTTACTACATTTTTAAACAAATTGTACTTTTTAAAGTACTTTTTCTAGCAGCTTACTTTTATTCCTACTTGAGTAATATTTTTATTGAAGTAACAGTACTCTTACTTGAGTAAAAGCTGTGGTTCCTCTTCCCACTGTCAGTAAGTCTACAAGTGTCTTGAGCTTTATGTTGACAATATGAAATGATTTGAAATCAGATGGCAGTTACTCTTAAGTTATTTTTACTTGTAGTAGTTGTTGTTTTCCCAAATATGTTAATTTCTTGGACCACTACTTTGCATTTCTACTTGAGTAATATTATTTTAAAGTAACATTACTCTTACTTGAGTACAGTTTTGGCTACTCTCCCCAGTTCTGTTAGAGTGTTGTCTCTGTCAGTTGCACCAGGAGCTGATGCTGTTCAGACTGTCTGAAACAGTGCGAGTGCAGAGCCACTGCACACACAGAGTGGATGCTCTGAGGACACGCGGGGTCCCTGCAAACTGCAGCATACAGGTGAGACTGAGGGACAGGACCGAGACAGAGAGGGGACAGAGAGGGGCATGGGGCAGAGAGGGGGGCAGAGAGGGACAGGGGACAGAGAGGGGACATGAGACAGAGAGGGGACAGGGGACAGAGAGGGGATAAGAGAGAGAGATGGGGCAGAGAGAGACAGGGGACAGAGGGGGGACTGAGAGGGACATGGGAGAGAGAGGGGACAGAGATGGGACAGGACTCAGAGAGGGGACAGGGAACAGAGGGGACAGAGGGGATGACAGAGCCGAGACATGACAAGGGACAGAAAGGGGATAGGGAGGGGAAAGGGGACTGAGAAAGGACAGAGAGGGGACAGGGAGGAACATGGGAGAGAGAGGGGACAGGGTACAGAGAGGGGACAGGGGACAGAGGGGAGGACAGAGGCGAGACATGTCAGGGGACAGGGAGGGGACAGGAAGGGGACAGAGAGGGGACAGAGAGAAGACAGGGCTCCTGAGACTGAACCTGGCTGTGTGTGCAGGTGGAGCTCAGGTCTGGTGAGGATAAGGCCCTGATGGTGCAGTCCTGGTTTGACCATAAACCCGCTGGAGTAAAGTTGCAGATGAAACGTCTGCATCTGGTCCAAGAGCTTAAAGGCTCTGTGTGGCACAGCTGGTCCTGGTTACAGGACAGAGGAGTGTCCCGCAGCACACAGGTACAGGGGAATCCACATGTTCTTCTGGTCCTGTTGTTTCTGCTGCTTAGAGACGTGATGTTTGTCCTGACAGGGCCTGCTCCACATCCATGGACTCTTCCCTGAGCTGCAGGCCACAGCTCAGCTCACTGTGGAGGGGCTCAGAGTGCTTTCCTCTGGCCTCAACGTGAGTGCAGCCTCTGGGCGTGTCTCTGTCCTTCTGTCCTATGTCCCTCCAGAGTCCAACCAATCAGCACAGCCCAGGCTCCAGGCTACTATGGCAACATACTTCAAAGGTCTGTCCATCATCTGTGTTCTTAATCACACATGTACATTACCAGTCAAAAGTGGACAAGTTCTTCATGTATTTTTCTTTATTTCCATGATTATTTACACTGTAGATTCTCACTGAAGCGTCAGAACTATGAATGATACATGTGGAATATAAACTCAAGATAACTCCAAACTTAAAAATAACCTTTACCCTTTGCTTTGATCACTGGTTTGCACTTTTGGCATTTCTTGATCTGATGCGGCACAGCTGTGAAGTGAAAACCATTTGAAGAGACTTCGTCATGAAGCTTGTACAGAGAAAGCCAAGGATATACAGCGCTGTCAACAACGCAAAGGGTGGATACTTTGAGGATTTGAACAAAAAAATATTTCTTAGTTGAGCTAAAAATATTTTTTATTTCACTTTTTTCTTTTCAACATAATACCATATATCATGCTTCATATATTTGATGTCTTCTGTGTGTATATAGCATGTATAAAGTAGTAAACATGAAGAAAAACAGAGGGGTGTGTCCACACTTTTGACTGCTAGTATATGTTCTAATAGTGTAATATCCATGCTGTGAGCAGGCCCTGTGTGCAGTGCCTCTGTGGATGTGCTCTCTCCTCACTGGAGGACACTGCTGACGGGGGATGTGGGAGGATGGGGCGGGACCAGAGGATCCAGAGAGGCCCGGGTCATTGTGAGGCACACCGTCCACAGCCGAAGCAGCCCCGTCTTCCAGGTGAGCACCCGTCTGTCAGGTGAATACCTGGCCTCTCGGGTGAGCACTCTGCCTGTCAGGTGAGCACTCTGCCAGTCAGGTGAGCACTCTACCTGTCAGGTGAGCACTCTGCCTGTCAGGTGAGCACCTGTCTGTCAGGTGAGCACCTGCTTGCCACATATAAACACATTGAGTCCTCTGTGGTCCTGGGCAGGTGGAGGTGTGGGGCAGACACACAGAGACCCAGCTGCGCTGCTCCATGGTTCTGAACACTGAAGTTGGCTCCTCTGTGGCTCTGATCCTCCAGGGACACCAGCTCCCGCACAGGTGATCCATCTAGAACACACACAATCTAACTATGGGCAAACTAACTATGGGCCAAATTTAAATATTCTAAAACATCAAGCACATTAAAATAAACCTATAATGGAAAATGGACATTTCAGAGCTTTTAGCCAAGTTATAGTTGTTTTGCTTCTCATTTAGACTCTCAAAGTTGTATTTGGAGTGATTCGCTTATTTTCAAGACGCCATTTTGCCAGTCAAGTCCCGTTTTCACTGTCTCTGTTATACATCCCCTTATCTGTACTTACTCCATTCTCCAATTTTATTTTCTTTAGACTTGATACACATAGGATTTGGCAGTGTCACGTTGTGGTTTTGGTACAAATGAAAAAAAAAATCCGCTAATGTGATGTGCAGCTATCCATTGGAGGTGCCAAAAGCTGCACAGCTCTTTGTGATGACATTTACAGTGACATCAGCTCCTCATTGTTTTAGATGAATATTGTGATTTTAAATGTGCAAATTATAACATAATGATCCACAGGTGTCATAGATTATAACCATGGATCTATAATAAAAACTGGATAAGACACTCCCCCTCTCGACTAGTGTCTGCTCCAGGTACTCCCAGGAGCTTGGGCCCAGAAATAATTCTCCCATAGAGCACAATGCATTTTTTAGGAATTCAAACTGCCTTTGTTCAGCTGACAGGGCATTCACAGCTTTCACAAAGGTCGGCTTTTGTAGAGATTCTTCTCTATTTTCACTACATGAACATTAAAAAATTTTAATTCCTCAAAGTACCTAAAAGTTAGCTTTGGAAAATTTAGCCTAGCCCCGCTCTGAGACCTCTCTGAGCCCTCTCTTAGCCCGCTCTGAGCCTGAACTAGCTTAGCTCTAACAGCTATTGCTCTATTGGTCAGATCTGGTCTCTAGGTGCACATTTCTGGTGTCACATGGTGGGAGGGTAATTAGTTTTGAGCCCATGCTCCAATGAGCACAGACCATTGAAAACAATACGACGCCATCTTGGGTTCACCTTCCAAATTTGATTATACTTCCATGATTACAACTATAGAGCAGACACAAGCACAGTATGTCTTCTTTAAAGAAATAGTCTTGTTATGACTTTATAGACCTGTAGCATTTCCTGAACACTGATGAGGCTCATCACCTCTTTCTGTACAGTAAAGACCTGATGCTCAAAGTCATCCAGAAGATCCCCAGGATGCTCATGTACCTGCCATCTCAGCTCAGTGTCCGAACACAGGTAGAGTCTCACACAGTCATATACTGCATGTGTATAATGTAAGAGTGTTACTATAGGAACACAGGTAGACTCACAGGCATGTACTGTATGTGTACTTTGTGTAAGAGTGTTACTGTGTATGTGCTGTAGTGTTACGATACTAATATTTCAAACTCGATTTTGATACTAAGGAATAGACTTGATACTCAATACTGAGTAAATGTATTTACACAATAGAATGTGATTTTCAACATTAAATGGTAGTATTTTCTTTTCTATTCCCATGTGTCCTTATATCTGTGTAATCCCACAGTCGTCCAGTAGGTTCCATAGTGGTCCATGGGCGTACACTAGTCTATGTGTCTTATACTTGTTCTGACACAGCTCAAGATCATTCTAAAGCTATTCAGGAAAGGTTCATTTCTGTCCTGTGAATGTGACTTTTTAGTATCGATACCTGCTCAGATGAGTGTCTGATTTTCAACCCTAATGTTCTGTGCAGCTGAACCAGTCCAGGTCCAGTGTATCCAGTGTACTGGAGGTGCTCTCAGGTCGGAGGCGCCTCTGGGCCTTTGGAGAACTGTCGGCCTTTGGGAGTGGCTACAGACAGGCTTTGGAGCTCCAACACTCCTATCCACAGGTATTCACACAGTACTAGTCATCTATTCTAACTGTTATAGAAGACATATTGTGCTTGTGTCTACTCTGTAATCTATTACATCGATAGATTGTTGTGTTATAATTTGGACATTTTAACTCGCATATTGATCTAAAATGACTTAATAAAAGAAACAAGTCCACTGTGAGTTGACGTCGGCGTAAACATCATCGCAACAAAGCGCCGCATGCTGTCAGCCCCTCCTATGGATTGCTGCACATCACACTAGAGCAGCAGATTTCTTTTCATTTGTAACACAATGATTATGTGATGCTGCTGACTGCTATGTATCGCAGATTAAGAAAATCAAATTGGAGTACGAAGTAAGTACAGAGCAGTGGGCTTATGCTGGTGGCGGTGAAAATGGGGGTTGAGTATGGCTTCTTGCAAATAAGCCAGAAGATTACTCAAACATGCACGAATCACTCCAAATACAACTTCAGAGGGTCAATGAGAAGGAAACTACTATAATGTTATGGTTATGGTTTAAAGCTCTGGAAAGTACATTTTGCAGAATAGGTCCGATTTAACAGTATTTTCGTTCCAGTTCAAACCGCTGCCAAGGACGGTCAGAATGAGAACAGTGTGTGAAAGGAGAGACTGGACCTACCATGTTGCGCATGATGCATTGTGGGGTACTGAGGAGATCTCCCTCAATGGGCTCCTCTCTGCTCCTCCAGCGCTGGACCTGGGAAACGACACAGTGCAGGGTAAATCAGTCAATCAAAATCAAACTGTATTTGTCCCTGATGAGTAGTTTAAGCACATTTAGCAGTAAAATACAATAATAATGGAAAAGATAAAAAAAAAAAATGTCAGTTCAACAGGTCGAGTCATCAGCTCCAGAGTCAGGGCAGTTTGAGGAGAGTTGCAACCCTCAGGACAAAGGTGTCCCTCATCTGTGTCCTCTGTGTCCTGCAGCATCACAGCAGCCTCCATGGGGACACACAACAGGAAAGCCTCTCCTAAGCCTCTCTCTCACTGCGCTCTGGTGTTTTAGTCAGTGATGAGACAGGCCATTCCCTGGAAATGTTTGCTCTGGAACGTCTCCTGCCATATTTGGTGCAGAAAGTAAAAAGTCTGTAGCATTTCAGAGCTACTGGCTAGCATAGCTGTCTCCAAGTGGGGTTACCATGGATACAAACAAACTGCTCAAATCACACAATCCAGTTGTCCTTAACTTCTGTAGGGTAAAGACACCAGCCCCTGCCCAGACCCTCACACAGGACCTAAGCTAAAGCCTCTTACTGTTGTACTTACACAGTTCACATCAGCACTGCTCCTCGGAGGACCAGCCTGGATGTGACGTTTGAGCGTTTTCCTCAGGGACGGATGGACAGCCTCTCCTTGGACTGGACCAGACATGGACAACTCGAACAGGTCTGAAACACTGCGAAACCGTTCTGTGGCTCAGCAGTAAAGCCAGCACACATATGCAGCTGAGCGTCTTAGTTCTCTCCTCTATTTCTACTGACCTTAAAAATACATTTCTAGAGTAGCATTAAAGTGGAATCAACTTTATGTTACTAAACTGTGTATATGCTGTTTTAATATTGGGTACCGTTCCTAGTCATGGCCGGTGGCCACTCCAAAGTCAAGTACTATGTGACATCACATATGACTGCCCTGATTACAGCCAAGTGTTTCTGATTACAAACACCTGGCTGCGAGGACAGAGTTAGATTTTTAGTCCCACATTAAAGGTACAGTATGTAACTTTCTGGAGGTGATGGTGATGGGAAGTTAAAACTGCACTTTGGAACATTCTTCATAGAGACAGATATGTTTTTTGCGCCATACAGTTTAAGATTATAGGTAAATAAACAAGCAGGAAGAAATAGGCCAAATAGGAATCAGGTTTGTGGAGATGCAAGCCTATTCAGAGTAAAGACTTATGTGTTTGTATGTTTTTCAGTGCTATAAAAACATCTATTTTTTGGCTAAAAAGTTACATACTCTGGCTTTAAAGTGTTGTTTCATGTTTCCTTGTTACAGGTGCGGGTGCTGAGTTTGTGGAGCAGGTCTGAGGAGATGAATGAGACCAGGCTGGAGCTAAAGCAGCCATTTTCACCAAAACTTCACCGTGTCTCTATGTCCTCTGTGTCTCAGAGGTCAGAGAAAGAGCAGCTTCACAGCCAACAGGTCAGACTCATGCTCGTGTTCCTGTGAATGTATTTAGGTTGGAAACAGGCAGAATGGCAGAAGGACTGAAATCTTGTGCAAATTTTAAAGCGGGGGTATTATGCAAAATCAACTTTTTGAGCTTTCTACCATGTTATAATGTTCCTTCATCAAAAACATGACTGAGGAGGTTTTAGATGTCATCCATGCATGTTGAGTATGCCTGTTTTAGATGTCATCCATGCATGTTTGAGTATGCCTGTTTGAACCCTCCTTATGGTTAGCTGTAAGATTTCTCCAATGCTCCGCCCACAAGCCTACGTCATCCACGCTCCCACACGACAATTCTCCATAGATATACAAAAACATGATATAAAACTGTACACTACAGCTTTACAAACCTGATGCGATGTGCAGTAGTTTCATTAGCGGGATGCACACTGATTATGTTGTGATAGCGCTGTGAAAGGGGGGTGACTTAGCACAAGGAGAAAAGGGAGGGGGGAGCACCAAAAACAAAAGTGAAACTTATAAAACATGTTAATACATAGTTTCTTGGCGAATTGAGCATTTTCAATAGCAACAATAAAAAGGAACATGATCTAAATATGTTATGTGTTAGCAGGTCTAAAGGGGAGAGTGAGGAGGAAGGAGGGGTGGGGTCTGGGGGTATAAGGATCAGCGTGATTGGGCCAACTAGTATCCACACTTCACACTCCGCCCCTGCAGCCAGGTGTTTGTAATCAGAAACACCTTGGTGTAATCAGGGCAGTTGTTTGTGATGTCATCAACTACTGAAAATTGCAGAGGCCACTGAAGGCAGCACAGACTTAGAATTAGGCTTTTTTGACCTCAAAACTACAAAAGTACCTAGCTTGTGCTTAAGTTGCAAAAAACAGCTCTGCAGATTACCCTACATACGTACAGATGTATTACTGTGACTGTTGCAGATGCTGTTATTATGGGATGGCTCAGTCAATGTGTCTCTGGACCTTCACAGACAGTTGCAGCACAACTCCAGCAGGGGACAGGCGTGTGCAGTTTTCTCCTCACAGGTGCGTCAGATCCCTCGGTCCGATCTGGATCTGGTGTTTATGGTCACTCACTGTTTTATGTTATGGTTCTATGGTTCCATGGTTCTGTAGGCATCTTCATCTCCTGTCAAAGGCTGTGTGTCTGCAGCTCAAGAGGGTCACTCATATTCTCAGAACGCAGAGTTACGATGGAACAACAGGAGCGTGAAGCAAGCCATCAAGTATCAGGTAAGGCAACGTTTAAATAGGGATGTATTGATACTAATACTGAGAAATTTGCTGGTTCAGTTCCCTGACATCGGTTAAGCCGATTACCTGGTTGGGTCTTTAATTGGATGGATGTAATAAGCTTATTTACAGCCTGATTTTAGCCCAGAACGTCTCATAATGTTTTAACTTGTATTGATATGAAGCTGTTCAGTCGTGATGAGAAGGATAAACAGTTACATAACACAGTTGGATCTCTTGTAATAAGTGTAATAAGTCAACTGTGTTTTACGGAAATAACAATCCCTACACTGGTATCGGTTAATATCGGGTATCGCCTGATACTTAAAGTCAAGGTATTGGTATTGGTATCTGTAGCGGCCAGCGGCCCTGTGCCACCAGCTACTAGACTGACAGAGTTTAAAGGTGTTAGAACGTGTGGTTAAAGAGCCCAATACTCATGTGTTTAGTGAAGAATCCCTTTATTGCCATTTTCTACACTAGCACAACCACGGTCAAAAACTGTATGTCTCTACTCTACACTGACACATCCTTAATTAGCCCTTAAATAGGCACACCTCGGCACACATAAAAAGGTTTCAAAATGACTCTTACACAGCGGTCCCTTAATTGGGTGACACAGAGTGGCACACAATTACAATTCTTTCAAACAATAAGAGCCATGTTAAATTGATGTAAATTAGTTTCTTCACAATAACATCCAAATGACCATAATCCAACAGTTCAAGCTAATTCATAAAGCTATCAGTCAATCAAGGTACCAAATACTTAAAATAAACATTTCCATCTTTTATGCTTGTACATTTTCTTGGGTTTCAAAAAGAACAGCTGCAGAGCTTTGTCAAAGCGTCTGGTCAATGCATGGCTTTCCATTTTGAAAGAACAGAATGAACATTTCACTCTACTGTGGACCTCAGACCAGTTCAAATGTATTTTGACAGAAGCAAGATGAACATACAAATCTGGAAAGACTATTTTATCCCGTACATGATTACACTCAGAGTTAGACATTACAGTTATAGACTCACTGGTTTTACTGTGGGTCAAGTCCAGCAAATCCTCATTGGACTGTTTGAGGAGACATAATGTCCGGTTGTTTGTTCTCTGACAGGTCAGAACTAGAGTCTATAGATGTAGAATCTGCTGGTCCCAACTGAGCTATAGTGATACCAGAGTCAGAGTCGCACACACTGGCCCCTGTGTGGTCACTAACTTGATCAATAGTCAGAACAGAACAGAGCAGAACATAATGATTGTAAATTGACCATTGGTGGATCTGGCCAAGTATCAAGATCAAAAATGTCCACAGGTTGAGAAGGTAAAGGTGGTGGCTGCTCCTGTGATGCTAGATCTACTCCTAACCTCCTTTACGTGGGCAGCTTTACGTGAGGAGCCCTGCTTCAACTTACTGAAGCTTCTCTTCAGCTGCTACAATTTGTATTTCCAGCTGCTATATCTCCTTCTACCTCCTAATGGCCTCAAGTTGTTCATCCAGTCCATGAATCTTCTCAAGATAAGAAGCTTTCACCAAAAATGCCACCATATCAGCCTGTGCTTTAAGGCGGGCTGATGCTCCTTGAGCTCCTGTGTAACCCTTCGGCATTTTTTCTAAAGTTTTTTGATGACATTTTTTCAGTAGACCTTTTTACAGTAAAGTTCCAGACATGCAGATCTTCCTTTTCCGCTGAAGTTCTTTGTGGTGCATGGGCTACCGTGTGGGTGCCAAGTCCCTTCCTGCTGCAGTCAGAACGGCTTTTCTCTTCAACGACTCCTTCATGAGAGACACCCCAGTGGTGCCCCGGTCCAATTAGCTCCCACTAGGCTCTGGAATTTTCAGACCCAGACGTCAGAGGACTTGTTTCTTTTATTAAGTTATTTTAGATGAATATTGTGATTTAAAACTGAAGCTTCTCTTCAGCTGCTACAATTTGTATTTCCAGCTGCTATATCTCCTTCTACCTCCTAATGGCCTCAAGTTGTTCATCCAGTCCATGAATCTTCTCAAGATAAGAAGCTTTCACCAAAAATGCCACCATATCAGCCTGTGCTTTAAGGCGGGCTGATGCAATGCTCCTTGAGCTCCTGTGTAACCCTTCGGCATTTTTTCTAAAGTTTTTTGATGACATTTTTTCAGTACACCTTTTTACAGTGAAGTCCCAGACATGCAGATCTTCCTTTTCCGCTGAAGTTCTTTGTGGTGCATGGGCTACCGTGTGGGTGCCAAGTCCCTTCCTGCTGCAGTCAGAACGGCTTTTCTCTTCAACGACTCCTTCATGAGAGACACCCCAGTGGTGCCCCGGTCCAATTAGCTCCCACTAGGCTCTGGAATTTTCAGACCCAGACGTCAGAGGACTTGTTTCTTTTATTAAGTTATTTTAGATGAATATTGTGATTTAAAATGTGCAAATTATAATATGATGATCCATGGGTGTCAGAGATTATAACTACAGAGCAGACACAAGCACAGTAGGTCTGCTTTAATGGAAAGCAACTTTCCCCTTACCTATGGCCAACTGTTTGCAGAGGTGGGTTGTACTCAGTTACATTTACTTGAGTAGCTTTTTAAATAAATGGTAGTTTTCAGAGTACTTTTCTAGCAGCACATTTTTACTCCTTGTGTAGTATATTAATTAAAGTAACAGTACTCTTACTTGAGTTACTTGAGCTGTGGTTCCTCTTCCCTCTGTGAGTAACTCTACAAGTGACTGAGCTTTATGGAGCTGTGGTTCCTCTTCCCTCTGTGAGTAACTCTACAAGTGACTTGAGCTTTATGTCGACAATATGAAATGATTTGAACATTTGTGTTTCTTGCAGCTCCTTCAGATATGATTTAGTTTGTCTCATTTTTGTGTCTGTTTGAAAATAACACATTTTGTGGTTTATTTAATGTTTTGTCACATTCATTTCAAATTATAAATCAGATGTTACATCTCGGCAGTTACTCTTTAAGTTACTTTTACTTGAGTAGTCATTTTTCCAAATAGTATTTTACTCGTACTTATATACTCATACTGTTTGTTCCTGACTCATTGACTCATGTGCCTCTTGCTATGTGGTCTGCAGAGAGGAGACAGAGGAGAGTACAGTCTGCAGGTGAACGTGTGGCTGGAGCGTGTCTCTCCTCCTCCCTGCTCGTCTCACTCTCTTCTGGCCAAAATACAAACCAACCTCAGGGATAGACTGGACCACACCGTGTCCCTGAGCATCTGTCCTTCTCAACCTGTGAGTCAAAGCTGCCATTCTCATGACTACAGTATAACACAGGTCCAAATGTACATGCATTACTAAAACTAAAAAATATGTTTTAAATTAAAGGTAAAGTCTAGTTTAGTAGAAAGTAGCCAAATTTGTATTCTTACCACATATAGGCATTGCAATGTTGATTTATTCTGAATTACAAAAAAATAAGGCAAAGTTGTTTGTTATAATTTGATGTTTTGTTCTCAAGATGAGTATCCAATCAGAAAGCAGAATGAGCCTCACGTGAGTGTCCCATTTGTGTTGCCAGTTTCAATGCTAAAATCCAGTTGGTTTAAACCTAAAATGCCTCTCTCTGATCTGAATGGTCACTACCTAAACCCCAGCACCTGCAGCCATCATGAATCAGTGCTAGTGCAGCCTCTGCAGCTCAGTGAGTGAATTCTGGAGGTTCTGAGCTTTCACATGAGGCCTGTCCATATACTGAGAATGAGAAAAACTTGGACGTGTGATCTGTGTGGTCTCTGTGTAGGGTGTGTGGTGGTCCGGCTCACACAGAGTCGGCTCAGGAGAGGAGCTCTTCTTTACTCAGTCCCGTTTGTCACTGACACAGCGCCCCCTTCAGTGCAGTGTCACCATAGCCCTCACCAACTTCTCGTCTGTTCACAGAAGCAACATTTCGCTCTTCTCAGAGGTAAACCAAACTATAAGGAATTTTCTAGTCAGATATATATATATATAGATATATATATAAAACCGATGGAAAAATGAGTAAGGTGGCCAGTATTACTTTATTCAGTACTACTTTATCTGTGTAATCCCTCAGTCGTCCATGTCTGATCCATGGTAAAAGAAAAATATAAAATCTGTCAACTAGACAAAAAGTTGTATGAGTGAAGACATTTTCAGTTCTGAGCCATGAGCAGCCAAACGTCTTCACTCCTACAGCTTTTTATCCAGTTGACAGATTTTATATTTTTCAGTACTACTTTACAATGACGGTTTTCCACTATAAAAGAAGTAATAGTTGTAGAGACTATGTAATGCTTTTGTCCACCTAAAAACAAAAGTTACATGTGACTGCTAGATGCCGCCAAAGGTCTTCGTTAGATCCAAAAGTCTTAAACTCAGTGATGCAGGTTGTGGCTTCGTACTACCACACACTGATCATGAATAAGACGCATGTTTCATCTCAGTACAGTGTGTGTTTTCTTTGGTGTGACTCTAAAGTCCAGGTTCGGGAACTGGTCCATTGAAGTGAGGGGCACGGCTCAGACTTGGACTAGAGGCTCTGGCATCGAACTACAAGCCCGAGTGGACAGGAGGGAGAAAGTTTGGCTCAACAGCACAATCGCAGGGAGATGTCTTCAGACCACAGCAGGTTTTATGAATGGTAAATATGGTAAACACATGAGGGTTTTACACAGCTTAAAGTGCATAAAGTTAAAGTTGTACTGCTCATTTTACTAAAACAGATACCATCATTATATTTAAGATTTTGCTAGTATAGTTACAATTTTTTCCAAGTTTGGCTATTTTTTTGGTTAAAAATCTTATTTCCTGTTTGGAAATTATGACATCACACTGTTACTTAGCAACCATATTGTACAGCAGGCCAAAACTCCTCTAATGTACAAAGAAATTGTTATTTGACAAATAAAATGTTAATAAGATACCTTTATTTTATCAGTTTAAAGTAAATGGTGTAAATTGTGCCACACTTTTGGACAGAATTCTCCCAGTGTGACGTCATCAGTGTGTTTAGAACTCTCTACTTCCTGTAATTTTCAACATGCTTTTCAACATTTCCTCGCAAATTGCTTCTTGATTTGTGTAAAACTATAATTTGTACTTACTTTGGTCGGATAGTACCTGTTGTAAATATAAATAAGAGAATGACAAAAGTCTCATATACACTTTAACCCAAGCTGTTGCAGGTGGAGGCCAACCTGAGGACATCCGTGTGAGTGTGTGTCTGGGGAGAGAGCACAGTGTCTCTGTGCGTGTGGAGGGGAGCGACCGCAGCAGTGCAGTGCCACCATTGGCCAGTGTCTCTGTAGAAACAGCCAATCAGAGGCTGGCCCTGAGAGCACATGGCTGTGGGGAGAGCTTCATGTCATTGGAGGTATCAGTAACAGCTCACATGTCATACTTATCAGAGGTGGGTAGCTGAAAATTGTACTCAAGTAAGAGTAACGCTACTTCAAAATAATACTTATACTAATACCTATGCTATTACTAGTATAAGTGCAAAGTAGTGATCCAAGAAATTATTCAAGTGAGAGTAAAAAAGTATTTGGGAAAAGTACTACCCAAGTAAAAGTAACTTGAAGAGTAACTGTCAAGATGTAACATCTGATTTATAATTTGAAGTTAATGTAATTTTAAGGGCAAAACATTAAATAATTCACAAATTGTTGTCTTTTCAAACAGACACAAAAATGAGCCAAACTAAATCATCTGAAGGAGCTGCAAGAAACACAAATGTTCCAATTATTTCATATTGTCGATATAAAGCTCAAGTCACTTTAGACTTACTCACAGTGGGAAGAGGAATCACAACTTTTACTCAAGTAAGAGTACTGTTACTTCAATAAAAATATTACTCAAGTAGGAGTAAAAGTATACTGCTAGAAAAGTACTCTGAAAAGTGCAGTTTCTTTAAAAATGTAAATGTAACTGAGTACTACTCACCTCTGATTGATGAATTAATTAATTAATCATTGGATTCATACAGCTCCTTTCATGACCCAAAGCACTTTACAACACACTATTCATTCACTCCACACTCGGTTATGGTAAATTGTTATTGTAGCCTCAGCTGCCCTGGGACAGATGATGGAAGCAAGGCTGCCAGTCTGTGCCATTGGCTCATATTGGCATTTGACAAGTTTTAACAAGCTTTATACTTCTTTTGTAAATATAGAGCATATAATCTTGTTGGGTGAATGAATAGACCTGAATGTATCCTTTACTTTGCAGGCACAGGTTGAGTATTGGAGCTCTCAGATGAAGGCCAAGCTGCGGGAGAAAGTCAAAACACTGCAGCAACTTCTAAATGAGTTCAGACGACAGGTGAGGAGATAATAAGTCCTTCATTAAACAGGCAGTATTCTACAAAAAAAAAATATATATATTTTTATAT
>KN468739.1:40822-98305 GCA_000787095.1 Periophthalmodon schlosseri | reverse complement strand
GGGAGGGCCCAGAGCGGGGCTAGGCCGAATGTCACAAAGCTAACTTTCAGGCGCCACAAAGTAGTTTAAAGTCACAAAGAATTGTGAGAGAGTTCTTTCTGGGACAGAGCTGCAGTACCTATGGAGCGGCCACTAATCGAGCTCGCACCAGGACAGAAGGGGGAGCTTCTTATCCAGGTCTTACTATAGATCCATGATTCGTGAATGTGAAACAAAGCTTAAAGGAATGTAAAATAAAAGTTATAAAGCCATCGTGGTGAAGAATTCTGGATGTTTGGAATGAGTTAGTACAGTGTGAAATTAATTTGGACTGCAGCTAACAGGTTCAAACTCAGCTAGCTCAAAGTTACAGTGATATGTTACTCAACCTGTTTAATATCTGACAGTTGGGGAATGTGAAAAACTGATGTCTTGAATTTCAGACGTGGTCACTTTAGCTCTCACTGAGACAGTATCCAGCTTCCACAGAAAACAAACCAAATGTAAAAAAATGTTTGCACCCCGTAGGCGCCACACAGGCCTACATCACATATCAGTTTAAATGAGATGAGACTGCACCAGCCGTCCATCCAAAGTCCTCCGAGCATCACGGAGTGTCTCTGTCCCACCTGTCCCTGTGGAAGGACCTAGGCCATGGCACAGGTAAGTTTGGCAGGGCTCTTTAATGTGCAATAGAGTTCCCCAAAGTGTGTGGCCCCTCAGAAATCATTTCCTCAGACAGAGCATGGAGAAGATAAACGCGCATTAGTCCAGTACACTAGAGCACTCTAGGGTCCTCAAGCACTCTGAGAGCTAAACGGCTGGAGTTATGTGGAGAAACCGCTGAAAAGAAATGTTATTATAGATAGGTGGTTGGAAAGGCCTTTTCGTTGACAGAGTTGGAACTCCAAAACATACTTAGCATTTGTAGTGATTTCATTCCTAAAAGATTCATTCCAAAAGGATGAGCGGAACTTGGGCTCTCTTCATAGCAGGTTTCCTAGACCTATGGAGCCACAAGCTACATTTACATGGCCAGTAAAATCGGATAACTGAAGATCTAATTATTGGCATATGTTCAGATCCACATCAGAAACTCTACATATTGTATGTATCCAAAATCTAATAAGATTTAGTTCTTTACATGTCATTTTAACAACTGACAACTCCAGAAATGAGATAATGATCAAATCATTGTAGTAGCCTACATGTAAACACAGTCACTGTTCGGACAAAACACAGAAATTATTATTACTCTCACAGTTTTGCCATTTTAAATAAGTGAGATAAAGGACACTTAATGGAATAAAAAATGGATTATTAAGATCTAATTCAAAAATAATTTAGGAAAAAAATTGATGAAGTGATTTGGCAGGAGGCTTGTGAACCCTGAGCAGCTCTTACACTCTCGCACACAGCAGTAACTGGTTTGCACCACATCAGGAGCTGCCATCTATCTATCAATCTGTCTGTCTCCTGTCTGTCTATGTGCCTGTCTCCAGTCTGTTTGTCTGTCTGCAGTCCTCAGGGGAACGTGGCATGAGCCTGGGCCCAGACCCCAGACTCACAAAGGAAGCGTCAGGCAGTGGTGTCGCCGATCAGACATGATGGAGCACAGGGGGCATGGTTTGTCAAAGGGGTGTAGTTTGGAGTGTGGTCCGTAGCTAGGCTTGGGCCAGAGCAGGCCGTGGTCTGTGGGAGGGAGGCCTGGCTCATCTTTGGTCCCATAAAGCACTTAAACACGACGCCGCGCTGATCAGGTGGAACATGGAAACGAGCGGGAAAGGAACAGCGCAGGAACCGGCTGCTAAGCTACGACGGAGAGGCAGCACAGCCAAACAGTTTTTCCTTAAGCCATGCAGTTTGAGCATCGTCCATAGCAACCGGCAAAAAGCATTAGAGGTCACATGGTATAGGTAGAGGAGGGGGCGGGGCTTCAGACAAGATAGCTGCAGTGGGCCGGGATAGGTGGACAGTAGACACTGCGTCCTGCAGCTCTAGCGTACTGTTGGAGTGGAGTCCAGAGGAGGGCCATGGCTTCAGACAGAGTGCCCGAGGTGTGGGGATGGAGGATGGGAAGTGGTTTTTGGGTTAAAGGAATTGGACCAGAGGCTGTGCTAACATTAAAACGTGGACATAACGCCTGTCCCCTCCAGGTGGAGACAGAGCCAGCCTTAAGGCAATGCATAGCCCTTAGAAACGTTGGCACATGCATGGACAGTGCAGATATGTAGACCTGCATATACTTCAGAGATCTGTATCACGATGGATATGGCCAATACACACAAGTATGTACAAAATTAAGAGATCAGATTTCTACAGGTTAAAAGTGGAGCCTGTGCCCATTCAAAAAGACTGGGTCTCAGGGTGAAGCAGGATTTGTAAATTTCTTCATTCAAAGTGCCTCCAGGAAAATGACTGGCCGCACAAACTAGTCTGATTGGTTAGAGTTGAATTCTCTTTGTTTCAGTTGTTTATGTCTTTTCTTTAAATTGTTTTTTTATTCCCTCTATAGTTTTTTCTTAAAGCCGAACAAAACAGGATGTTTGTTGGTGTTATTTTGGAAATTCAGGATAATTTGAAGGTGCCATGGACCTGTCCCTTTGCAAATGCAACATCTGTAGGCATGCAAAGCACAAGTAGGACAATGCAGTATCAATTTTGGCAAATATATAGAAGATGGACAGGCCAACTGTGCATCTTAGTGATCACGAGTGTCTCTGTACCTTTAGAGCAAACTTTTGTTCCTATATATATTTCAATAGTCATAGTCAAAGCTTGTGACATACCATAATATACACTACCAGTGAAAGGTTTGGACACACTTACTCATTTAATGTTTTTTTTTCTTTATGTTTACTACTTTACATTGCAAATACATACAGAAGACATCAAATATATGATGCAGGATATCTGGAATTATATAGCAAAGAAAAAAAGTGAAATAACTCAACTATATTTTATTTATATTGAAATCCTCAAAGTATCCACTCTTTACTTTGTCGACAGAGGTGCAAACCCCTGCCCTTCTCTCAGTGAGCTTCATGATGAAGCCTCCTGTAACGGTTTTCACTTCACAGCTGTGCTGTGTCAGGGTCAAGAAATGCCAAGAGTGCAAAGCAGTGATCAAAGCAATGGGAGGCTAATTTTAAAAATCTAAAATAAATTTTGAGTTATTTTAAGTTTTTTTGTTTACTGCATTCCTTATGTGTCATTTATAGTTTTGATGTCTTCAGTGAGAATCTACAATATAAATAATCATGAAAATAAAGAAGCACACATGAAACAGTGTGTCCAAACGTTTCACTGGTAGTGTACGTTTCAACAGGCACACTCAGAGCCTGTGACATACCATAACATATTTGCAAACTAAATGTACATGAGCACATCTAATGTTCACTTCAGTTGTAACTTGACCATTTTTGGGAAGGCACATCCAGTTTATGAAGCATCTCCCTTTGTCTGTTTGGCCTCAAGAAAACTCTATCATTATGTTCTATTCAATGTTCAGTAGATGGTTTGGTCGGTAATACTGAGGTTTTCAAGGAATACTTGACAATGTCATCTATATGCTGATGTGAATGACACTGCAGAACCATGGAAAAACCAAAGAAGGCAGGAGGAGTTTTGGAGAAATGAAGAAAGGATGGTTACACTGCAAAAAGAAATATCTGCTCAAGTTACAATGACTTCATATTGGAATAATCCTGATGTGTGTAGTTTAGAGCAATTTACTTGTTTGGCCTAGACAGTTCAACTTTTATCTAAGATACTGTTTGTATCATAAGACAAAAAAATTAATAATGCATCGATCCGATACTGGTATTGGATATTGGTGCAGATCCTGAAACATTTGCTGGATCGCATATAATAAATATATCCGATCCAGGATATCGGTCCCGCCGATATCCTAGTTTGTCATATATATTGATGAAAAAAGACTATTTACTGATTGTAAAGTTTCATAATGTTTGAACTTTTCTTTCAAATCTGTTCTTTAGTTACTTGGAGAATAAATAAATAAACAGCTACATAATACATCTGGAACAGTTTTGTCTTATTTGATTTTTTTAAAGGAAATAAATGCTGTTTTCAGTCTCTGCTCTGGTATCGGTTGATATTGAGTATCGGCAGATACTTAAAGCTATAGTATTGAAATCGGTATCAGAACTGAAAAAGATGGATCGGTTCATCCCTATAAAAAATGAATATTTTTAAGATATTTAAAATTTGCTTCAAGGGCATAGTCGAATTTTGTTTCTCCCTTTGATTTTTTTTTTTCTTTTCTGAAAACAAAAGACAATATTTTGTCAACAGAAATATTTTGCAACCAAGTCAAACAATCTGGATTCTTTGCCAATGAGTAAATGAATCTAACCTAGTCAAAAGTACGAAACTGAAGGAACAGTATGTAGCCTGCACTTTAAAGATATTACTCCTGTGAGGCTCATTCTGCTTTCTGATTGGATAATGATCATCATGTAATAAATCGGCATTTAATTTGTTACCAGTAAAATCTATATTTGATTTGAACATGTCTACCTAATATCTGGTGGCAAAGACAGGTCAAGTTTGTGAAATTTAAAATCAAAATCTCACATACAGTTTCTTTAAAATCCAAATGTAATCATTGTAACTCCTGTAGATCGCATGGTTTTTGCAGTGTCATTTGAGTGACCACATGAGACGCGGGGGAGAATGGGTGATCTACTTTGGGGGCAGTGGTTACGATGGCGTCAGATGTTGGTGAGCGTGGTGGAGGTGCAGAGGCGCACCGTGAGTGTGCCCGGCAGGTCGCTCTCCTGTCGGTTGCCCCTGTCACGCAGGTGAAGGCTGTGCTGCTCCTGTCGCTCGTTGGGGTCACTCAGCACCACCACCTGGCCCAGGAACGTGTCCATGATCATGTTCCGATTGTAGATCTGCGAGGGGGGGAAGAGGGAGAGACGGAGGAGAGAGGGTGGATATTGAAGGGAGAGAGGGAAATAAACAGGGAGGATATAACAAGGAAAGAGGGAGGGAACGAAGGAGGACACAGGGAGGGAAAGAAGAAGGACAAAAGGAGGTGAAAGGGAGAGAAAGAGGGAGGAAATAAAGAGAGAGGGAGGGAAAGAAACAGGGGGGATATAAGGAAAGAGGGAGGAGAGAGGAGAGAATGAGATATGAGGAGAGAGGGAAGGTATGAAAAGGAGAGAGGGAGAGTATAAAGAGAAGAGAGGGCAGATATAGGGAGGGAGAGAGGGAGGACATAAAAAGAGGGAGGATATAAAGAGGAGAGAGGGAGAGAAAGAGCAAGGAGAGAGGACATAAGGAGGAGAGAGAGAGGATATAAAGAGGAGAGAACGAGGATATAAATAGGAGAAAGAGAGGATATAAGGAGGAGAGAGGGAGAGAAAGAGGGAGGAGAGGGAGGATATAAAGAGGAGAGAGAGAGGGAGAAAGGAGAGAAATTTTAATGAAATCATATGAGGAAGTTTGTATTTGTTTGAACCTGCATGCTATCCATTGTGTACTTTGTGTATTTTTAAGAATGTGAAATCATTTAAACAAGACATATTATGTTTTATTTTTAGTATTTATTAACATATATAGATCATTATTTTGTATTTAACTGTAAACTGTAATATTGATCTAAAATGATACTAGAGACAGGTCCCTTGACTCTGTGTTGAAAACCACAGTACTCCCCCAGACTGGCGCTCACCTCGATGTGGATGGCCTCCTTGGGTTTTTTGCGATAGAAGATGCCTTTGATGTCAAAGTTTGGGCAGCGCGTGTCCTTCTGGACCGGAGACCGCACCCGCTCCCCCTCACACGAGATGATCACATATGGGTCTACAGCTACATGCACACGCACACACACACACACGCGCACACACACACGCACGCATGCACGCACACACACACACACACACACACACACACACACGCACACAAACACACACACACACACAGCAAAAAAATGTTATGTTTGGTTTCTTTCACACATGTTTAACACACAAAACCTACATATTTAGTTCTTCTCTCAAACAGAAAACACTCTGTTCCACCTTGTGATGTCATGTGGTAATACAAGAAGTGCTCCACTGTGTTTTTAAACTCCATACACCTTTATCAGAATCATTTGGATGATTTCAGCCAATTCACTGAATCTCTGCTAAACAAAAGGTAAAAGATAGATGTTAACTTGAAAACTACCGTTTCATGACATCACAAGGTGGAACAGAGCATTTTGACCTTTGGACATGTAGACAGAGTAATAATAAAGGATTACCCAAAAATGTGTGAATGAAACAATACAAAACTCCAGGTATGTTTTTGATGATGTAACAGCATTATAACATGGCAAAAAGGTCACAGGAGTCAATTTTGCGTAATATAGGACCTTTAAAGGAGACATATTGTGCTTGTGTCTGCTCTATAGTTAAAATCTATGACACCCATGGATCATTATGTTATAATTTGGACATTTTAAATCACAATATTGATCTAAAATGGCTTAATAAAAGAAACAAGGACATTTGCAGAGTCCAATGAGGTATCAGTGATTAAGAAAATAAAATTGGAGAATGAAGTAAGTATGTCACAGTGGGCGTGTACTGGCAGTGATAACAGGGGTTGATAACGGGGGCAATGACATCTTGAGTGCAGTAGCAACGATTAATCAACTAATCAGGACTAGTCACCAACTAAAAAGAATCAGTAGTATTTTTATAATCGTCATAGTTAGCTGGACTATACAGACTCTCAAACACATGCCTTTGCTTTATAACAAAGACAGTGGCATTCTTAAAGCAAAATGTCATTGATAAATACACTTAATTTGTAACTATTTGATATTTCAAAATCCTCCAGATATTTATTTATTATATTTATTTGGTTGATAATGTAGTTAAAAAGTATCAGTGTACAACAGAAATAATTTTGTGATAACTGTACAATGTTTGGCTAGTATACCCAGCTCTGACCAGGAACACTGTGACTTAATGAAAGGCAGAATACTGGTAAGAAAAGATAGGTCTTGTAAATACTGAGGATCATTCAAAACCCACTTTATTTTTGAACATTTAAAGCTGAGCCTAACACACCATAAGCACTAGACTGAGAGAGCAGTGCATTCAGCTGATGAAAACAATGTGTGCCCACAGTCAGCAGATGGCGTTAAAGTGCATATATCTCTTGTCTAAACAGAGTCAGTGCTGCTCAGAGGAAGTTCTGCTGAGGACAGACTCTTTTTGTCTTTTGAATTATTTAGAACAATTTCTTTTTTTCCAGGCATTTGGGACTAGTTTTAATTTGTTGTTTCTTATTTTTTTCTGCTAGTACAGTATAAAGTTTGGCATGAACTTAGACTGTTTTATTTCTGTCCAATGGTAGATCATATTATTATTAGAAGTAATAAAATGTAGATAATATATAAAAAAAGCCCTGATCAAAGCAACGCGTAGCTATTTATAAAAATCTGAAATCTGAAGAAAATTTGCCATTATTTCGAGTTAATTTTGTTTGCTACCATATGTGTCTTCCATATGTGTCCATTCATAGTTTTGATGCCTACAGAAAATCTACAGTGTAAACAGTCATGGAAATAAAGAAAAAACATGGATGAAAAACTGTGTGCAAACTTTTGACTGGACTATGACTACGCATATGTATGTAAAACAAAATTTTAAATTTTAAATTAGGCTAAAAACAATAGCTACATTTTGAGATGTGATGACGAGGAGTCGAGTGATGGTGTAGGACTTTGTGGAGAGGAGCACTTGTGGATGGTGAAGAGCTCCTAACCTCCATGTTTCCTGTGTGACTAGACCAGTGCATAACCCCAGATATGACCTATATGAAGAGCTTCCGATAACATCCCTGTGCAGTAGCGCGCTTCGTGTGTTGTCTCTGAGCTGGTGCGTGCCGTGTGCAGACCTCCGTTGGAGTCAGGTCCCTGCAGTCCCTCTGCGCTCAGCACATGGACCTGAGTGACCAGCTGAGGGTACCCACACATGCCTGTCCAGCACGTCTGCGGGGGGTCGTCCAGGGACAGCTCTCTGCACAAACGCACAAACACACACAGCGCTACCATTAGGAACCTTATGGAAATTATAAGTACATGAAGCCCTAATGAACATAATCGGACCAGCATTTGGAACCATTTGACGAAGATATGATGGAATGATGTTATGTGCTGTCTGCAGAGACCATCTAGTGTTGAGTTGTAACAGTGCTGTTACACTTTCACCTTTCATATTTCAGTGATCGCCGAAACATTTCTGCTCTTGGACATATTAAAATGCTAACTCTCGGATCACGATCACATTGAACAGAAAACTGCAGTCAGCCATCAGAATCAGCGTCACTTGATTTTGTTGACAGCTGGAAAATAACTGAAGTGACATTAGACTTAACTTAAAGGTACCATCTGTAAGTTGATGTTTTGTTTTTTGTTTTTTTTTACCAGTAGATGGCAGATGTGAAATCTGTTCCCCCTCCCCTCACCTGGCCCCTCCCCCCTCCCCTCATCTGGCCTTGGCTCTCTGCTCTTCTTCTGTCAGGCTGGCACACTGTCAGACAGCAGTAATATACAAGGCATCTAGTGGTGATATGTGAGAATGCAACATCGCCGGACCGGCCAGTCTAATTACAGATGGTAGCTTTAACTTAAACTTTATTGTCCACCATAAAGGGAATTTGTCTTTGGTCATTCCACCGCAGCTTCACAATTGAATGATTAGTTTATAAAATGTCCGCTAAAAGTGTGCTGCACATACACATGCATTACATTAGTGCTTATTTAACAGGCTGACTGCATTTGGCACAAATGACCCTTTCTACACCTTCTTTGTTGTTAAAGGTAATCTGTATTGACGTCCTGATGGCACTGACTAATAGACTCAGATCTTAAAACTGTTTATTTCTCATGCGAGGATGGAGGACGAAGGCTTTACTTGCAGTCTGAAGGCACATCAGTGAAGACGCGCAGCAGGAAGTCACCCTGCTGCCCGGGGTCAAAGGTCGTGGGGATGATGACGTAGCGTCCCTCCTTCAGCTCCTTCCTGAGGAACACGCAGCGAGAGTTGATGTAGATGGAGCCCGCTACCTTCTGCTGCGCAGTGTGCATACGGTACTTCCGGTTCAGCTCCATTTGCAGGGCGGGAGGACACAAGACACAAGACACTCATGTAGGCTATATACTGATTGGATTACTCTTGACTGAATCTTGAAATAATTGACCCAACTCAAAGGTGGGTAGAGTAGCCAAAAAATATACTCAAGTAACAGTAATGTTACTTCAAAATAATAATAATAAAGTAGAAGTACAATATAGTGGTCCAAGAAATTACTCAAGGAAAAGTAACTTAAAGAGTATTTGTCAGGACACAGCACCTGATTTATAATTTGAAGTTAGCATAATTTGAAGGATAAAACATTAAATAATGCACAAAATATGATATTTCTAAAGGATAGACATAAAAATGAGACAAACTAAATCATATCTGAAGGAGCGCTGCAAGAAACACAAATGTTCAAATCATTTCATATTGTCAACATAAAGCTTTTGCCAACTGTAGACTTGTTCACAGTGGGAAGAGTAATCACAACTTTTACTCAAGTAAGAGTACTGTTATTCAGTAAAAAATATTACTCAAGTATGGGTTAAAGTCTGCTGCAAGAAAAATAATCTGAAAAGTACAATTTCTTTAAAAAATTACTAAAGTAAAAGTAACTGAGTAACTGTAAATGAATACTACCCACTTCTGGCAGAATTGTAACATCAATGGATGAAGAACTCGTATTATTTATTTAGAAACAATTTATCTAGCTGCATCCTTTGGGTTTGTGCCTGAATTCGCCACCACTGAGCCACTGCTTCCATATAAGCTGTCTTGTATAAGAAAACAACTACAGTATATTTTCATGGGCTCTCCTGCTAAGCTACTGTCCAGTGATGCTGGGATCAATCTTCTTAGTCTGATGACCATAAACCAACTGGTTGTGGGGCAGACAGTGTGGTGAAGACCTTAGGAGACCCAAGCTGCACTGAGGTGAACTGATGTGTTTCAATGTCCAAATGTAATTACAGTGGCATTGTCCAGTGTGCGGTCAGTAATAGTATTATGGGCTGTGCTGTGAGGTCAGGGGGAGGGCACGTACCCGGTGGATGTCGAAGCCGATGGCCAGGTTCTCAGACTTGCCCTCTTTGGGAGTGGCTCTCTTCTCCTTCTGCTGTAAACAGATGAGCACCTCGTCCTCCACCTTCTTCACATCAAACACATACTGCGAAGGACACAGCGTTAGAGCCAGAGGTTTGTATTCAGGTAAGAGAACCGTTACTTTAAAATAATTATACTTAAGTAAATGTACAAAGTAGTACATTGCATGCATGTAAAGGAACACAATGAAGACCTATCCATGGAACATTGATATTTTAAAATACATTTTAACCAGAGGTGGGTAGAGTAGCCAAAAATTGTACTCAAGTAATGTTACTTCAAAATAATATTACTCAAGTAGTACAAAGGGATTGGCTCCACAAACTTGCAGATGGGGCCAAGAGACAGTTTTGCCTATTGCTTACATTGTACTTTCCTTTAATTAAATATTCAAATGTTCACAAATGTGGAACCTGATCATTTCTATTAAGGACTAGGACCCAAGAACTCACAGTATTTCAACAAAAACTTCAAAACAAAAATATAATATTAAATATTATTGACCTATAGAATGCTGTGGCGTAATCTGACACTCAGAGACAGGAAGGATTCTCGAATGTTGTGATTTCACGTGAATGCAACCTATAGAGCTCGGGATTGTGCCATCAGTATATATAGACTGAATTACCAGTAGTGACCCAGCAGTTTATCGGGTTGTTTAACTTTGTTTTGGCTAATATATCTCTTGCTCTTTATATAGCTCTATTGCTGGGTTTCAGATGACATCGCAACATTCTATAGGTCAATAATATTTAATACAGAACGGGGGTGGGGCAGATTTTTGTTCAAATAAGTTGGCTTTAGTTACTTATAGAAATGATCAGATTTAAAATTTGGGAATTTACCTTTTAAATATTTCAGGAAAGTTCAGTGTATTAAAAATTAAAAACTGTCTCTTGTCCCCCATCTGGATCATCACATTCTAGAATCTGAAAACCACCAATAGCAATTATTAAAATATGATTACGATTATTATAATGGTGGACTAGTCAGGATTGTTCTCGGTGTCCATCTACCTGTGGGTTCTGCAGGAAGGTGGTCTTGTGGTTGATGCAGCCCCCGGCCCGGTTGCGGAGGGGGTCCTGGCGGTGAGTCCAGGAGCCCCTCATCACCTCCTCCTCCCAGGTCTTATGGATGCTCAGGTAGGACGTGTTTATGAGGCGGCACAGGATCAGGTCTGTGAAGTACTGGCAGAAGTCATCGAAGGTCATCCTGGAGACAACACAGAGCCAATGAGAAGAAACATCTATAACTGTTTTTAAACATTTTAAATCCAGAGTTTTGGTTTCTTTCACACACATGAGGACCGCAGCGGCTTCAGTATCACATACAAAGAACCAAAGTCGGGTCATGCCTCCCCGAAGTTGGGGAGAAACAAATCGGGTCCTAAATCAAACAAATTATCCTGTAGTATGCATATTACAGGTTAGACTACTCATTTCACTAGAACATAGTTAAAGAAATGGTATGTAGTCTGCGCTCTTACTATTTTAAAAATGTACTACAATCACAACTGAGCTCAGTATATGGACCATATCTCATGTGAAAGCTCAGAGCCTCCAGAATTCACTCACTGAGCTGCAGAAGCTGCACTAGGACTGATTAAAGATTGGCTGCAAGTGCTGAAGCTTAGGTGGTGACGATTCAGATCAGAGAGAGTCCTTTTAGGTTTAAACCAACTGGATTTTTCAGCATTGAAATCACATGAGGTGCAGTCACACATGCTTTCTGATTGGATTCCAGGAAAATGTTTTTGAGGCACTTTTGTGCTCATGAAAATTATAATAGAATTATGCAAAAACACAGAAAAAGATAATAATATATGAAAAAAATGTAACCTTAAAATCAGAGACCACACAGATGAATAGATGAGTAAATATCTGACCAGAATTCTCCGTCATCCTGCACGGTGACGCCCAGCTTCTCTCTCTCGCTCTTGCTCACCTTGTTCCATTCTTCTGAGCTGCACACAGCAAAGACAACACATGCATTTGAGTTATGTGACCCACATAATAGTAGGAGGAGATGGAGAAGCTGAGAGGGCTGCTGATTCTGCTGCTGGGGAGGAGATGGGATGGGGAAGGGGTGGAGCCAGTAGGTCAAAAGGCAGGAGAAAGGGGGAGAGACTAGGGCTGTAGGCCTTTAGTTGGTTAGTGAATTAATTGGTTGACGGAGTCTTACTCAACCAAAAAATGTATAGTTTTGTGAGTGCAGTTTGGGTCAGATACACAGGGACATGTAATAACTTTTGGATAACTGTCTTGAGAACCAAAACAACGATTGACAGGACATGTCTTTAGTTGACCAAGAATTTCTTTAGTCCACTGCAGTCCTAGGAGAGAGAGTGCATTTAAATGAATGACGTAAAAGGCAACAGGTTGAAAGGCAAAGGTAGAAGGATGTGATTGGCTGAGATGAGTGACAAACAAAAGGGAGGAGGAGGAGACAATGCTATCTTTCTGGCTGAATTCAGCTGCATGATATTTAATAATAATACAACATCATTATTTGAACAATACAGAATACAGCACTGTGGCAAAGTCAGCTGTTAAATTGCCGGTGTCAGATGCTCGCGGCATTTGCTAATCCAGAAACAATGCCACTGATTATTAGAGTGGCGTGAGCTAAATAGTTGGGTCCAGAGGGACGGTCTGCTACAATTGGTCATTAAAAGGAATGACGTTTAGAAAAAGGGTTTTAAATAAGGTCATGATTGTGTTTAAGGTTAGGATTAGGAAATGGTTAGATTTTGGTTAAGGTTAGGTTAGGAACAGGGTTAGATAATAGTCTCTGGATTCGACTATCTAGCACTAACCTCATATTACACTACAGTACATGAGTGTGTGTACAGTTATAATGCTGTAATATGACGTAAAATTACTAAATATAGTGCGTACTTATGTTGAAATGTGCCACATATTGCTGGGTTTCAGATGACAAAAGTATCGAAATCAATAAGGTGTCAAAATGCACAGTTTTTAAAGAGGGGGTATTTTACTTCTGTGGGGTATTAACTGCTAACACATAACATATTTAGATCACCAGGTTACCTTTTATTGTTTTGAAAATGCTTTTGACACTCTGAGCCTCCCCTCCCTTTGCTCTCTGTGCTAAGTCACTCCCCCTTCAGAGCGCTATCACAACACAATCAGCGTGCATTATAAAAGTGGGAGCATGGGTGACGTAAGCTTGTGGGCTGAGCATTGGACAGAATCGTACTGCTAACTGTAAGGAGGGTTCAAATAGGGAACATACATAGATGGCATCTAAAACCTCGTCAGGCATGTTTTTGAGGAGGGAATAACATTAAAACGTGGTAGAAAGCAAAAGAAAGTCAAGTTTGCATAAAACCCTCTTTAAAAAGAACATGTTAAATAAAGCTGTTTTAATAATGATTTTCCTTATTACATCCTTTATCTCTGTTACGTTTTCATTTGGACAGAGTTTAACTAGTAAATTAAAACATGTAATTGTTTAGTTTGATTATAACTGAAATTATTGTGTCAAATGTATTAAAATATCACAATAATATCAATATCGCAGTTCTTAACAGCCATACTGCATATCGCGAAATTTTCCAATATCATGCAATGTAGTGCGATGCAGTGATGCTCCAGGAGAACACAGCACACATTAGCACTTGATGTCTCTTTTTATGGTCCACAATCGTCTTCATCTCAACTGTCTGTCAGTGCCATTTACAGTAAGTGCTCCTATCAAACCAGGATCAATTATTCAACAGGCCGGAGTCATGGTACCTTTACTAACAGCTCATTCATAATGCACGCCACATTATCGTACAACTTAACCACTTCTCTCTCTGTTCCATTGACTTAAAGGGCTGTTTTACAAAACCAGTCATCCTACTGTGCAATGGAATATGGGAAGACAAAGACAGTGTAACCCTTAGTCAGAAACAACAAAATGTGGAAATTGATATACATGAGCACAAACTTAGCTTGTAAAATCACCAGAATGCAAGAATCTAATCTATTTTCAAGTCAAATTTCTGCTTAAGACTGGTTCCACTCCTGGGCCGAACCACTAAAAGATTACCTGGGATCCAGAAAAGACACTTCTTCAATACTTTACGAAGATGTGAGTCTGGTCACTGGTGAATCTCCCCGTTGTCAAATGGGCGTGGTTGACAATCGGGGACACGCATGATCTGTCCTTATCAGAAATAATAAAGGGGAAAAAAATATCACAGGGGGCTGAAAAATATGGCGGATTTCTGCAGAATCAATGGGCGAAGCACTAAACCCGGTGAATAAATTTGATTTTATTTGTAAATGATAGGTTACCAATGAGCTCCTTCGTTTCACATGTGTCACTGAAAAAAACCCCGACTCTGACTGCACGATCACTTTTGACCGGGCGCCCTGTGCTGCATAACAGAGGGTGTGGGGACCAGACTGATATCAATCTGTATAAAAAATACAGAGAGATATCATTCTGGATTTGCCAGACAAAGTACAAGTGTCTGTACATGGCCCACATCATCAGCTCTTACAGAACCAGAAAGTCTTCAATGCACAAGTCAGGTACAAGTCCATGCCCAAGTTCCAGTCAATAATTTCAAGTTTAAAGTGCATGACAGTTTAGGCTACTCATTTCACTTAAATAATATACATAATTGTATTCAAGATTTTAGAGCAAATCCTGGCTTTAAAAAAAAAAGGTTAAGTTTATAATTTTAATTTTACTTAATTTTACTTCCTGGTTGGACATGGGCAGCAGATGTGACACATTCCATAATTGTTACCAAGCAATTATAATGTTAAAAAAGGCCAAAATGTGTCTAAATTGCAATATAGTTATGATCAAAATAAATGACAGCACCTTTATTTGATTAAATGTTTAAACTGTCAAAAAAGTACCTTCCTTACTTGTAAATTGTCCTTGTGTTGTGTCGGTATTTTGTTTTAGAACTCACCACTACTTTCTGTATTTTTGTACTTTTCTTTTCAACATATTTTCCACAAACTGCCACTTTAGAAGAACAGGGGTCAGGAATGTGTTTTAGTTTGAACTTTGAGCCCCACCCACTTAGTCCTTTCTGTCACTGTGATATTGCACCATGACACAAAAACAGCTTAAAGTTCTCCAATCTCTGCTATTATTTGCTTTTTTGTTGCTCTTGAAAATGAGCAGAAAATCAAGTGTCTGGGATAGTGTCGGGCAGTTGAATTCCCTGATTCTTTGTAACAATGTGCCTGATTGGTAGATAAAAGGAGACGTTGTCAGTAGCTTCTAAATTACTACCCGAGAAAATGCTATGTAAAATGAATAGATTATATTTTAAAGTTTTTTTTTTCTTATTTAGCAACTTTTACCAAACAATGCATGATGTAAAGAGCATTTATCTTGACAAGAATACATTAAAAGACATATATTATACTAAATCAACATTTTTAGCTCTCGGATACCTTTTCCTGGGTATACAGCGTCTGTATTAGCTCAGAAAAGCTCAATTTGAACCATTCCGTAGCTGCAAAAATATCTTTATACCTTTTTAGACACCTTTCAAATGGCGTCTTGGACTTTAGCATTAGCTTTGAATAATGCTGGTTGTCATTGTGTTGTTTGTTTATCTATCTGCATCAAGTCATTCTTGTGACTTTTTAGAGTCATTACGGAATTGATAAATGTCCCTTTTGTATTTGCATTTCGTTATCTTCCACCTAAAAATGCTTATGTTAGTTAGTTGTAGCTTCTAGCACACGGGGCTAATCGCTTGTTTGCAAGATGCGTCCAGGCTACTTGTTGGTCACAGAGGTGGATTTGGGTGGTATTTGGTATTTAAAACTAGTTTTAATGTGTAACATTATGTTCCAACCACTATAAAGAATAAACATTGTGGTCTTTAGGAGCCAGTCCCGTTATCACAGGCAACGCCTGTAGCAGAGACTGTAGCAGAGACTGTAGCAGAGACTGTAGCAGAGACTGTAGCAGAGACTGTAGCAGAGACTGTAGCAGAGACTGTAGCAGAGACTGTAGCAGAGACTGTAGCAGAGACTGTAGCAGAGGACCCCTTAGAATGCAGCTCAACAATGGATATTCCATCAGATCAACAGGGTTACACATATGATTCAGAAGATTCACTGACTGTTTTGTCAGAGGTGCCTGATGAGATGTAAGTCAAAGCTCCAATTACTAATCTCTTAAACAAATAGTTGTATACAAATGTTATGTATTTTTTATGTTGTTTGTAAACCAGATGAAGCCAAACCAATCCATAAAATGACAACATATATAGTTTATCAAAAATGCCTGCTGGAGCATTTTGAGGTGTATTTTAATGACAATTTTGCAAAACAACAAATATCAAATGGCATAAATAACATAAAGTAGTAATAACAAACTAATCTCAACTCCAAAAATAGAATAAAGAAAAAATATATACAGACACATTATAAATAGAATATTTAAAACTTTCAATAAACAGGAAAAAAGTAACAGATAATTGTCCATTATTGCAGATTATGTTGATGACATCCTGAAGCTGATCTTTGAAGAGGTGTTTCCAGACCCAGCTCCATTTGTCCAGGAGATGCTACATATCCCCATCCCCCCGCCACTGTCCACATACAGCATGCAGTAACTTATTTATTCTATTTATTTGTTTGTGTTTTTAGTTATTTCTTTCTAGAGATGTGCTTGTGTTTTTGGGTGTGTTTGCAATGTGACTAAAGTAAAAAGAGGTCTGTGTAATGCCACAGTCATCCAGGTCTGATCCATAGTAAAAGCCAAAGTTAAATCTGGACAAAAAGTTGTAGGAGTGAAGACGCTTTGCTGTTCATCCAAGCCGCTTCTTCAGTTCTAGTCAGATCACTGGTGGACACTGCCTTGTATCTATCTGAAGGGAGGAGCTAACCACACTGAAACTGTAAACAACTATTGTTTACAGTTTCTATAAGTAGGCTAGGTCTATTGAGCTACCCTAAATGTACACTGTGCCTGAGACCTACTTAGCATAATCACTGACTCTTAATGGCCCTACTGGCTTGCTCTATTGTTCTCTTTGTTTCCTTTGTTTGCTTTGGGTCTGAGGATGGAGTTATATATGGGGGAGAGGTGATGTCTAAGGCTCCCATTCCTGTTCAATCCTTCCTTGAACAGGAACAGTTTCAGTGTAGTTAGCCCCTCCCTTCAGATAGATATAAGGCAGTGTCCATCAGCAATCTGACCAGAACTGCAAGCGGCTTGGATGAGCAGTGAAACGTCTTCACTCCTACAACTTTTTGTCCAGTTGACAGATTTAACTTTGGCTTTTACTAAAGTAAAAAGAAGTTATACAGTGTGCAATACTTATAGTTAAATATTTATTTATTTGTCTGTTTGCAGTGTCAGTTAAGTACTTAAAAATACTTATTGACACAGTGTGCATTACCATATTTTTTTTTTATTGAACTTCCAATGAAACTTTTAGCTTTTTTTTAACAATAAATTGTCACCATAATCAAAAAGTCAACTGACTGACTGATATATATTGAGACACACAGGCTCCAGTCCTGGATGGTCCACCGTGCATGTGGGTTGGCTGAGGACTTCTTCCATTCTTGCTCGCACCTTTCAAATACATTATCAATAACATGAGTGCGCATAATATTCAGTAAATGAAAACAAGTTTTTGTAAAGCGAACGCACCTTGGGGGTTTCTTAACCGCATCTATTTTCCGCTTCAGTTTGAGCATTGTAGCGCAGTTGTCACATGTGCACCTAAACACACGATATAAACAAAATGAACTACAGCAATTGCACACATGAGCCAAAACAACAGGCTTGAACCGCAAGTAACATCAAATCTTATGTTTACACATTCTGGAGGCTCTGCAGTGAGATATGCACTTGTAAACAAACCATGCATGCACATGTGGTTTATGGCAGAGTTTTATAAAGCTATCACTTTTAGTCGTATTTGATTTAACAATATTATCTAGCCAAGCAAACTATATTTTTGCTCAATTTCTTTTTCAAAGAAGACAAGCATGTCAATAGGCTTGAAAACGCATGAGCAAACTTTGCAGATGATTTCATTTGTAATAACATGCATCATCCATGCATCTTTCATTGATGCACTAGGCTGAGCAGTATTTTTAAGCATTTATTTCGAGCTGGTTATAAATGCATCTTTGTTAGTATATAATTACAAGTTAACCAACTAACCATTGAGAAGTGTTCATTCTAGATTCCAAAGGTTTGTCTTGTTCGACATCTTCATGCTGCGGGTCAGATTCTGGTTCAAACGTGTAGGATTGGACGGTAAAGTCTTCTTGTTGTGCTATTTTTAATCTGTAGTTAAAAAGTGATTGAATTTCAGCAAAATTTCCACACCGTGCGATTCCATTATCTAGAGGACTACAACAATGGCATCTGGGGGTGTTGCGCAGGTAAAGAAACACTCCCAGTTGCCGGGAGGGGGGTGGGCTGTGAAGTATCTGATTTGAGAAATTAAGACCATAGGATCTAATATTACAATTATTATACATCATACATACATGTTTTGGTATGTTAGAAAAACATAATATTCGTTCTTTAAAACCAGGTGCAGGCCCTTTAAAAGTGTGAATGAAACAACTCCAACTGCGGCTTGTTTGTAGTAACAGAACAACACTCGACCGTTCACTGGCTCTTTCAGCTCTTATCCAGAGCTCCTGTCCAGATTAGTACTTCACCTGTGTTACCATGGTGATGCAGCATTATAAAACACCAGTTTAACCCTATCACAGTCTCCATTTTACTTGTGTTTAATTTTTTTTACTGGTGTTTAATAGTATTGTCTACTGTTTTTTGTACCTAATTTGCAATTTTAGCACAAACTAGGCACATTTGCAGCTGTGTACTGCTTCCAGTGGCCAGTGCAATTTCAAGTGCTACGTGACATTACACAGGACTGCCCTGATTACAGCCAGGTGTTTCTGATTGCAAACACCTGGCTCCAGGGACGGAGTTTGAAGAGTGGATACCTGTTAGACCAGTGTTTTTCAACCTTTTTTGAGCCAAGGCACATTTTTTTTGTTGAAAAAATCATGAGCAACACCACCAGCAGAAAATGTTAAAAAATGAAACTCTGTAGCCTATATTTACAATATTCAAGTTCTCATCAAAGTGTCTTGAATAGGAATCAAATAAACACAAAGAAAAAGTATTTTATAATAAAATAAAATATTTCTACTCAGTGTGAAACCTGGGCCTGTTTGGATGAACACAGAGCTGATATCCTGGCAGGAATCGAAGAAAGACACACACGAAGCTCTTCCTCAACAGCTCTCAGTCTCTCTCTCTTTTTAGTTTTTATAGCAGTCAGGCTTGAAAAACTCACCTCATACAGATATGTCATGGAAAATGGGAGCAATGTCAAAATAGCATTGTTTGCCAGAATGGGGAACTCCTTGGCAGTAGCCAACCAGCAACTGTCCAAAGGTAGATTAGCAAAGCTTAGCTTTAAACCATTGTTTTGTCTCAGTTAAGTTAGTTCCTCCTGCTCCTGTAAAGTCATGTCCTTTCCACCAACTGATGCTGAGCTGTATGGGTCCCTAACCCAGTCAAGGCATTTAGTGGAGGCTGAAGAAAAATAAAATGACATCTTCTCCTCAAGAGTTTTTAAATGTTTAACTATTATCTCACACAATGCAGCAGTGTTAACATCTTGCCATTGCTTGGTGAGTGTAAACATTTCAAGATTGCCACTTTCCACATGTTGTTGCCAGAGTTGTACCTTTGTACAGAATCCATTTATTTTATCTGTACTTTTAAGCAGGTTTTCATTTCGGCCTTGCATTTGTGTGTTCAGTTCATTCAGATGATGAAGAATATCTGCAAGGTGTGCCAGTCTTGCACACCACTCATCACTTGCAGGTAGCTTTGCGCAATCGGACCTCTCATTTGTCAGAAACACTTTAAGTTCCTCCCGCAGCTCATACACACGGGCCAAGACCTTGCCGCGTGACAACCACTGGACCTCCGTATGAAACAGCAAGGCTCTATGCTCCGCTCCCATTTCCTCACACAAAGATGCAAATATGCGACTTTTCTTGGGTCGTGACTTTACAAAGTTTGCCATGTGCACCACATCATCCAACACAGGAACTAGGTCTGCTGGTAAAGTCTTGGCTACGAGGGCCTCACGGTGTAAAAAAAAGTACGTAACAATCACATCTGGGTTGCTTTCCTTCACTTTGCTTACAAACTCTTTGGTGCGCCCGACCATAGCTGCAGCTCCATCAGTGCAGACACATGTGCAGTTTTCCCACTTAAGTCCTCCTTGTTCAACATATTCTGGTGTGACCTGAAAATTTCCCCTCCTGTTGTTTTTTCTGGCAATGCCTTGCAAAAAAGGAAGTTTTCTCTGATTGCGTCTCCATCCACAAAACACACATTGGCCAAGAGTTGAGCATGTCCACTAATATCAGTAGACTCATCAAGCTGCAATGCAAATTTCTTACTGATATGGATCTTTTCCACTTCCACTTTCGATGTCTGCAGACATGTCATTAATACGTCTGGAAATTGTGTTATCTGAGAGAGGGACTTTGGCTATTTCTTTAGCTATTCAGGTCCGAGCATCTCATTTCCAATGGCTTTGCAGGTGGGAAGTATTAATGTCTCTGCCACAGTGTGCAACACTGGCTACAAGTTCAGCAATGTGGTAGCTAGCTTTAAGGGCTCTCTCATTTACCTTCGTGGTTTTTCTCATGATAGTTGCCTGTTTCTCCGTGTGTTCAGGAAGGCGAACAAAATAGTCCTCCAGGTATTGCCCAGTTTAGCAGCTCTATTTGAAATGTGGTTGTGGATGGTTTAGATGTTTATTCCCATTTTAAGAATAAATTAAAATCAGGTACAAACCCTTTAAAAAGCTCTTATCCTGCTCCTGTCCAGATTAGTACTTCACCTGTGTTACTGATAGGGATGGGACAATAGACAATAATATGGTTTATCGTGATAAAAAGGGTTGACAATAATGTTTGTTCGTGGGACATTTATATAACCGTGATAATTGCCATCAAAGATAATGGCCATTTTATCTCCAGAATGTGCAGAAAAAACTACTTATCCATGAAGATCTCTTTTAAATCATTGTTGTTTTCACTTATAACAAAGTGCAATATTGTAACAAATAAGGAACTTATTCATAATATTAAAATGATACTTATTAATATCTGTAACATTTTTAAACTGTCAGCAACTTTAATATTTATCATGATATAATCTGTAATTGCAATTATTTTGGCCATGATAATCGTGACACCAAATTTCAGTATCGTGCCTAGTTACCAAGCCCAAGTTTAACCCCCCTCTCTGGTGCACTCCCGCTCTGTGACTGAGCAGTCCCCGAGCCTGCACCAGTCACTGGGCCTCATTCATGAAGCATTCTCACCAACAAATTTGTACTTAAGGCCTTCTGACGAACATTTTTGACATTCACAAAATGTTTTCTTATCTGAAAATGTTCTTCTGGAAGAACAAAACGATCAGGAGCACTCGTAAAAAACAAACATTCTACTGTTATTACTCAAATAATGCAACACAAAATTCAAATTCCTTCATTATTGTAAGTTATATATTTTCTTAAATTATGTCTTATAAAAATATTACTTTGTGATCCAATAACATGTATGAGGAGTTTTATAGAGCAGGTAGTTTATATGGTCTAACATACAGGCTGCAGTGCCAGCCTCAGCCTGTCCATATGGGCACTGTTACAGCCCTGCGCCTGGTCACCACGCTGAACTCAACACCCCCGCACCTCCATCACCCCTCATGACCAGAGTGCACTCGTTTCCAAGAGCCCCACCCCCCTCCCTCGCTCTTTACTGCGAGTCCACTACTCACGGAAAGCACGATGGAATCCCTTGCTTATGTTGGTTCCCTCATTGAGTGTACTCATGTGTGTTTGAACATTTTGAATCGCCGCTGAAGCTGTAAAACAGCGCTAGTCTGTAGATGTGCTCCACCTGACTTCCCTCATTCTCTCCCTCGTGCTTTCACATGTAATAATACCAAGCCCATATTGGTCATATATGGAAGTTTCTTAGAGGGCGTTTCTTACTAAATACATATACATTTTTTATGTAAATAAAATGAGTGTCATGGTGTTCGTAGCTAGATGTTGGTGAATTAGGCACAGCTCTCATTTAAGAAGACATTTGGCTGCATAAAAACGCATTGTGAATCTGGCACAGATTTCTCTCAGCATCTTCTTAAAGTGGAATTTAAAAACATATTTTAAGAAAACATTCATGAATGAGCCCCATTGTTCTTCAACTCCACATAGAAATGGAAGGGGTCTCCTGGGGATAGTGACACGTGCACAGACTGCACTTGCTGGGCTTCACTCAGGGCCCCATTAGCCCGACTGCATATCCATTTTTCATTGTATATAGTGGCATTTTTCATTCAGAGGCTTTCCTGGGCCCGTGTCGTCGTAAATAGGCTTGTTCGCTCAATACTGTCTGTTCATTTTTCTTCAACTCAACTTTTGATAAACTACGGCGACTAGTAGCAAGAATTGGCATTTTAGGAATTAGGTTAGTAAAATTTGAAAATGATGTGTGATGTTCGGGAAATGTCACCTGTCTCCAGAGGGTTCCAGATGAAATATGATTCAGATGAAGTTTGTGAGATAAAGCCAAGAGTAGAGCTTACAAATCAAATTAAAGAGAGGGTATTTTACTTCTGTGGTGTAATTACTAACACGTCACATATTTAGATTACCCCCCCGCCCTTTGCTCTCTCTGCTAAGTCACTCCCCCTTCAGAGCACTATCACAACACAATCAGCGTGCATCCCGCTAATGAAACTACTGCACATCGCATCAGGTCCATCAAGCTGTTGTCTACAATTTTGTATCATGTATTTGTATATTTAGGGAGAATTGTCGTGTGGGAGCATGGGTGGCATAGGCTTGTGGGCTGAGCATTGCAAAGAATCTTAGAACTAAGCGTAAGGAGGGTTTGAATAGAGCCCGGGAGAGATCAATAAAATACTCATGCATTACATCTAAAACCTCTTCAGGTAAGATTTTGATGAGGAAACTACATTATAACATGGTAGAAAGCTCATAAAATCTATTTTGCATAATATCCCCTCTTTAAGGACATTTTAAGACCACAAAAGTTGAGTGGATTCACATCACAAGCTCACCAGTTAGTGCTCCAATTTATTTTTAAGATATCTTTTTGCTTCTTTTTTCAGTCTGTTCAGTCAAATTGATAGATCAAGATGTTTACGATAGATGCTACTGCTTTCAATATAGTATTTGAATGATGTGACCCTAGGCAATATCTGTTTTAATTTTTGTGGTCAAGTTATCTATACATTTATCTATATTTAATCTGAATGTGTGGTATTTACACCAACCTGCTCAAGGACTACAGGTGTAAATTAACATTCATGCTATAACCTGGCACCAGCATCTCTCCTATGGCTTTTGTCTTGGTTAAAGCAGACCTATAATGCAAAATCAACTTTTCAGAGCTTTACTATACTTGCTCTACTTGTTTGCCCTTCTCATTTACCCTTTCAAAGTTGTATTTAGAGTGATTTGTGCATGTTTGAGCAATTTTTAATTGCTTATTTTCAAGACGCCATATTGCTGATCAACCCCTGTTTTCACCACCACCAGCATAAGCCCACTACTCTGTACTTACTTCATTATCCAATATTATTTAATTTATGATTTAATCCGTGATATGCATAGGATTCAGCAGTGTTGCATAGTCATTTTGGTGTAAATGAAAAAAAAAATCAGCGTCTCACTAGCGTGATCTGCAGCTATCCATAGTAGGGTCCAACAACAACTTCACAGCTCTTTGTTGTGATGACGTTCACGGTGACATCTTCTCCCATTGGACACTGCAGTTTTGGAACGCTGCAATCAGCAGACTTTTTTCTTTTATTAAGTTGTTTTAGATGGATATTGCAATTTAAAATGTCCAAATTATAACATAATGATCCAAACGTGTCATAGATTATAACTGTTTAGCAGGTTCAAGCACAATAAGTCCTCTTCAGTGTAGTGTTGTACACTGTCCCTGTACAAATAAAAGTATACCATACCATAAAACTGACCATTCACAGTGACAGGAGGTAACAAATAATGTAATAGTGAAGAGAAAATAACTACAACTACTGTAGTAAATGTACTACAGGATTTTCAAGTCTTGGGTAACTTTTTGACATGCGACTAAAGGCACAGACCACAGACTTGAGGACAATCTTATATAATATATAACATTTAAAATAGTACAATCCTCCAAGCCAAAGATCCTAGTGAGAAGAGACCGCATACTTGATGATGATACAGAAGTTGTGCTAACAAAGCTAGCACACATCAGCCTCAGCTGTTTTACACAAAATCTACCTTGATTAGCGATATTGTTTACTGTCCCACCTCTATTCAAACACCATAGATATGGTCTAACGTCATAAAACATCAGATGGTTCACATAGGACTCTAGAGCTTAACCGCTAACAGTAAATTATGGTGCGCCCTGCATTCTTAGTCATCGGTCTTTCCCTGTCTTGTCACTGACTGAGTACCTGCTCCTCTGTTTAGCAGTTTGATACCCCATATCAATCAACAGAAAGCATCCAACTTTCTGTCTACTTTGGCAACTTCTACTTTCTTTTTCTCATATTTAAAAACAAGATAGCAACACTGACTGTACCTGTACCTAGAACTGTTTCGAGGAGGGCGGAGATGTTGACAAATATAAATACTATCTGTCAATAATAATGTTCTTAGCGGCTTTAGAGCCTCATCAGTCTCTGTTAAAGCTGCTCTGGGAGTTAGCTGCAGCAGAGGAGGACACTATTCAGATTATCTATTCAGTAAATCTGATCCAAGCCTAAACATGCCCAGATCGTCGGCCGGTACCAATGCCAGTATTAGATCAAGACATCCCTTGCTAAGATTATCATTTGGACATTAAAATTATTATTGCTTTTGTTATTTTTATCAGTATTTTCTCTTGTCTTGCGACAGTGTCATGTGACCACTACCTTATGTTTGGTGCACACAGTGCTTGCCCTGATGAAGACCTATTAACAAGTTGAAACATGTTTGTGTGTTTCTTTCGCAATAAAGCATTGTTAATTGCTGTCAGAGGGCCTCAGACCTCTGCTCTTTGTTTTTTTTAATACATGTCTGTGTATTCTTAACATTGTTTGTCTTTTCTTTATGTTTACTGCTTTATACGTTGTAGATACATTGTAGATAGATACTGAAAATATCAAATATATGAAGTAAAAAGAAAAAAGTTGAATAACTCTAAAGAGGTTTTATATTCAGATTCCTCAAAGTAGACACCCTTTGCTTTGTCGACAGCCCTGTAAACCCTTGGCCTTCTCTCAATGAGCTTCATGATGAAGTCTCCTGAAATGGTTTTCACTTCACAGCTGTGCCTTGTCAGGGTTCATTAGAGAATGCCAAGAGTGCAAAGCAGTGATCAAAGTCACTATTTTGAATAATTCACACTTCACTACTTGTTTACTAAGTTCCATAATGTGTCCATTCATAATTCTGACGCCTTCAGTGACAATCTACAATGTAAATAATCATGGAAATAAAGGAAAAACATCAAATGAAAAAGCATGTCCAAACTTTTGACTTGTAGTGTACCTGTCGCTCCAGGGCCCACTCCATTCCTTCTCTCCCCATGGATTCCTCATGCGGATCATGTGCAGCTTCTCAGACTTGAAGAAGGCCAGCAGCCCATGGCCTAGGCGAACCTTTCTCACATCAGTCACTGCATACGCATGACCTTTGACCAAGCCACAGTCCAGCCGCGCCTCCATGTCCTCAATGGTGGTGGCCTAAGGGACACAAACACAGTTAGTGTTTTTATACACGGGCCTCATTTATCAATCCAGTGCTAAACTCTATTCTCTAAAATGTGGCGTGTTGGTCTAGACCTGGGCAAGTTGCGGTCCGTGTACTGCATCTAGCTCTTGGCTGAAAATCCTGGATGAGCCCTGCATTTCAATTTGGGTTTGCTTTCTAACCTGTCAAAGTCTGATCTTGTCAGATCTCAGAAGCTCAGCAAGGCTGGGCCTGGTTAGTACTTGTAATACTAACCCAGCAGTCTCCCGTAGTACTTTGATGGGAGACTGCTGGGAATATCAGGTGCCACAGAGGGGCACCAGTTCACCAACTGCTGTTGTGTCCTTAGGCAAGGCACTTCACCCACATTGCCTTGTATGAAAGTGGCGTGTGCATGAGTGATTGGTGGTGGCCGGACGGGGTGATGACGTAGATTGGCAGTCTCACTTCCGTCAGTTTGCCCCAGGGCAGCTGTGGCTACAATAATAGCTTACCACCACCAAGTATGGGGTGAATGAATAATACACTGTAAAGCATCTTTGAGAGCCCAGAAAAGCACTATATAAATGTGATGCATTATTATTATTATTTAAATGCAAGGTTTTCTTTTGGCAGAGGCCTCACAAGCAGCTATGGTATCAAATCCCAGCCAGTGATATTAGAACAAATCCTTCACTCGTGTAGGTTTTTCTACAGTTTACATACACTATATAAAAAGACACATCTACTTTATTTCTCATTGTCTGACATAAAATCAGACTAAACTTTTCCTGTTTTAGGTCAATTAGGATTACCAAAATTAAGTCAAGATATATTGCAAGAAGTTTGATCATTTGTTTGTCCAGAAGAAGCCCTGCACTGAAGTTTAGGCTTGATTTATAAATGCCAGGGATTCCTTGGTCAACGCTTAATGCTTTCTTTGCCTGAAAAAAAGCAGTCCTTAAATGGCTCGTTGGTCTAGGGGTATGATTCTCACTTCGGGTGTGAGAGGTCCCGGGTTCAAATCCCGGACGAGCCCTGTACTGAAACTTAGGCTTGCTTTGTAAATGCCAGGGTTTCCTTGGGCAAACTTTGATAATTTGTTTGCCTTGATGAAGTGCTTATTAAATCTCAGCCAGGACAATTAGACAGTAAATAAACGGCACAGTGTTTACTGGAATGTAATTCTCACTTAGGGTGCAAGAGGTCCCTGGTTCAAATCCCTGAGCAGCCCTCCCCTTCATGGGACACTAAGCAAAATTTGCCATTGGCTTGCTGCTTCAGTGCCACATATTCATATATGACAAAATGAAGACAACGCTGTCATCATCTCAACTAGTTGTAAAAAGACTAGAGATTCTAGAGGCCCACAACAGCAATAGCCACAGTTATAACAATCTAAAAACATGTAAGGAAGGGGGATCTGGGGGTTGGGGTTTCCCAAGAAAAAAACTTTTAATTCTAGACCTTTTTTCCTGATTTCTAGTGCATTTTAAGTGAACGTACATTTATCAATTCTTTATATATAAAATGCATGCAATTGGATAGAGTAGCCAAAATATGTACTTACGCAGTTTAAAAATAGAACTTTGAGCAAAGAAACATGGCTCGTTGGTCTAGGGGTATGATTCTCGCTTCGGGTGTGAGAGGTCCCGGGTTCAAATCCCGGACGAGCCCTGCACTGAATTTTAGGCTTGCTTTGTAAATGCCTCGGTTTCCTTGGGCAAAGTTTGATCGTTTGCCTTGATGAGGTGCTTAGTAAATCCCATCCAGGTCAATAAGATAGTAAATAAATGGCATGGTGTTTACTGACACATGGCTCGTTGGTCTAGGGGTATGATTCTCGCTTAGGGTGCGAGAGGTCCCGGGTTCAAATCCCGGACGAGCCCTTCCCTGCAACTTAGACTTGCTTTGTGAATGCCTGGATTTGTTTGCCTTGAAAAAGTGCTTAAATCCCAGCCAGGGCAATTAGAAAGTAAATAAATGGCCCAATGTTTACTTACATGTTGCTTGTTCATCTAGGGGTATCATTCTTGCTTAGGGTATGAGAGGCCCCAGATTCAAAACCCTAACAAGCAGGGCGAGCCCTAGCTTTCAGGGAACCCTAAGCAGAATTTGTCACTGGGGCCCTTGCTGCTTAAGTGCCACATGTTCATATCATTTTCAAAATGAAGACAACGCAGTCATCATCTCAACCAGTTGGAAAAAGACTACAAATTCTAGAAGCTTGCAGCAGCAATAGCAATAGCAATAGTATAACAATACAGAAACATGTAAGGAAGGGGGATCTTCCTTAAATGTTTTCATAGGCTATTTTTTCCTGATTTCTAGTGCATCTGAATGTGTATCAGTTGGCTAAAGTGGTCTTACATTTATCAATTCTTTATGATATAAAATGCACAGTTCGATAAAGTAGCCAAAATATGTACAAACAAGGCTACACTCACTTTAAAATGATATTAGTCAAGAAGTATAAAGTAGTGATCCAAGTTCGAGGAGCGTAAGAGAAACAGTCTGGTCATAACATCAGATTTATAATTATCAGATGATTTGAAGTTAGTGTAATTGGAAGGACTGAACATTAAATAATGGACAAAATCTGGTAACAAACGAACAGACCACAAAAACATTTGATTTTAGGATCACGTTATTTTGATGTTTATCGTCAGGCTTTGGATGCAGAGTTGAGTTACGTGACATAAATTTGCACACGAAATTAGCAGAGATGTAACAAAGAGAGACATAATCAGCCCTTAATCTGACAACAGGTTCAGTAAACTGCTTTAGCCTACACTCACATCGTCTCACAGTTCAAAAAAGGATCAGCCACAACCAAAAACAACCAATCTAATGAACGGACTCACACTCACACATATGGTGTAAAGTGGTGACATATTTCGAGTCCTCTCTGAAAAGTTTCTCTTTCCCCAAAACGATCTTCCTCTGAGGCTCTTCATGCATTGCACTTTAGATAAACTTAACTTCTATAACGTTAGACAATTCAAATGTACCTCTCCGGCCTCAGCGTACCCAGAGCGCACCTTGAAGTAAGGGCCTTCACACCGGTATAAACACGTAGCTGTCCACACCAATGCCCGACTCAAAAACAAATGTAAGCAGCACGTATTTAGCTGCTGGAAATAAAATGCACCTAATTGTTTTAGAGGGATATTTAGACTAGTATGAACACCTGAGAGCCATTTAGTTTCCAAATCATTATTTTCAATATAAATGTATGGGCTCTTGGAGCCCTCTGGTGGCCTTGGGGCCCTAAGCAGCTGCTTAGTCCGCTTATAGTCTGGGCTGGCCATGCTGACAAGCACACCACTGAATTTTAGGCTTGCTTTCTGAATGCCAGGGTTTCTTTGGGTAAGGCTTAATGATTTAATTGCCTGAAAAAAGCACTTATCAAATCCCAGCCAGAACAGGTACAGAGTAATTAAATGGCACTTTATTTAGAACAGATTCCAAGTTAAAAAAACAAAACTTTGAGCAGTGAACTGTGGCTCGTTGGTCTAGGGGTATGATTCTCGCTTAGGGTGCGAGAGGTCCCGGGTTCAAATCCCGGATGAGCCCTGCACTGAATTTCAAGCTTACTTTGTAAATGCCAGGCTTGTTGTTTGCCTTGAAGCTCTTATTAAATCCCAGACAATTAGACAGTAAATAAATGGCACAGTGTCTACTGCAGCATAGCTTGTTTGTCTAGGGGTATGGTTCTCACTTAGGGTGCAAGGAGGGCCCAGGTTCAAATCCCAGATGAGCCCTGCATGGTATCAAAGCCAAACACTTTCATCATCTCTACCAGCTGTAAAAAGACTGAAAGGTTTAGAGGCTTGCAACAGCAGTAACACTGACCTGGAGAGGCCAGTGAGCAGGCCATTAAAGTAGTCTAACCTTCTGGAGACAAATGCATGGATAAGTCTCTCCAAGGCTGATTTTGACAGTATACCTTTGCAATGTTTTTAGATGGTAAAACGCTGTAGACGTTATTGATTTGATGTGGCCATTATTACCCATAAAGATTTGAAAGTTTTAGAGAGAGAGACTAGAGGTGACTGCTGACACCTTATCTTTTTTTCTGAGGGCCAAAGACTATGACTACAGTCTTGTCTGAGTTTAGCTGGAGAAAGTTGTTTTGCATCCACCCACTGATCTGTTGGATGCAGTGGCAGAGTGAATCCACTGGTCCATATTCACCTGCTGCCAGGGAGACATAGATCTGAGTGTCATCTGCATAGTTGAGCAGGGAAATGTGGCTTGTTAATCAAGGAGTACGCTCCATGCTTAGGGTGTGAGAGTTTTTGGGTTCAAATCCCAGAGGATCCCTGCTCAGAAGTTTAGTCTTGCTTTGTAAATGCCAGAGGGCAAGGGTTAATGCTTTCTTTACCTGAAAAAAGCACATATCAAATACCAGCCGGAGCAGGGAGAGCAATTAACTAGCACTTTTTTTAGAACAGGTTCTGCATTTAAAACCAGAACTTTGAACAGAAAAATATGGCTCGTTGGTCTAGGAGAATGATTTTCGCTTTGGGTGTGTGACCTTGTGGATTCAAATCCCCTGACGAGCACTCCACAGAATTTTAGGCTTGATTTCTAAATGCCAGGGTTTCTTTGGGTGAGGCTTAATAATATAATATAAAAATGTTTTTCGCTTAGGATGTGAAAGGTCCCAGGTTCAAATCCCAGATGAGCCTTGCACTGAAGTTTAGGCTTGCTTTGTAATTGCCAGGGTTTTATTGGGCAATGTTTGATCATTTGTTTGCCTAGAAGAAGCACTTATTCAATCCCAGCCAGGACAATTATACAGTAAACAAATGGCGCTTTGTTCAGTGGGACCTGGATGAGCCCTGCATTGATGTTTAAGGTAACTGTATAGATGGCTCTGTTTTTACATACTAAAACCCTGTTCAGAACAGGTTCAGTGTAAAAAACAGAACCTTGAACAGAGAAATGCGGCTTGATGGTCTAGGGGTGTGATTGTTGCCTAGAATAGCCTCGTTTCCATAGGGCAGTACAGTGCAGACCCTGAGTGTTTCCACTGCATAAAGCGATCCGTACCGCCCTGTTTTAGGGGTCCAAACTGGCCCGCTGGAGGTAGTACCTTCCAAAGAGGTCTGGAACGCTTGAGACCTGGAACATGTCATTAGAGGTCCAGCAGCAACTCCAGCCAAGTTGTGTTTCTATGCTCCGGGTATGGCTCCGGCTCTGCTATATGGACAACTGACGTCACCTCAACATAACAAATATTAACTTAATAAATAAAATCAAAACCTAAATTAAGTACCTGAATTATACTCTCATGAGGCTGATCTCAGCAAATCACAAAAAGACATTTAGTATTCCAAGTCTGTGGCGCTGTAAGATGAAGCTAAAGCTAGCGTAAACACAAAACTAATTCTGGTTTATTGTCAGTTTTTTGCATTTCTTTTATTTATCTGCACTTCTACGCCATATTTCAACCCCTCTTTATTTAATGCATTGGGGTTTGCTAGCGCTAGTTGCATTATACACTGCAAATGTAATATTTTTTTGATCTTGAGTGACGTGCATCGATAAACAGGAAACAGCTGGCTGGGTCAGGTTTGTGAAGCATATCAGCTCAACACATAAGTTGCCATCACTGGAAATACGGCGGTATATCACAAGATCCAGTCAGCGTCTGGTGAGAAATTATTATTTTATGTTTATATCTGTTTTTTGCCATCTAAATAATGATTGTTTATCCGAGAAATGTCACGCGGCTGCTACTAGCCTACTGCTGGTCCTCCAATGACTGCATGGATGAGTATCCTGTCCCAACTTCCGAAAGCTCATTGTTGTGCCGCTGTTGATCTGTGTTGATGCTCCTGTAGCACCGGTGTTTTTATAGCTGTCCTGCGGGTGTGGGTTGCTAAACCTGTGTTATGCCCAAACGCGGCCCGTGTCTTGTGTAGTCGAACTGCTCCCTGGCTGGGGGTGCCCTCTCCCCAACTGTTCCATGCCAAAGTGGTCCCAAGCAAACCGTGCCAATGGAAATGAGGCTTATGTGAGAAGTTTTGGATTCATATCCTCGATGAGCACTCAATTTTTGCCATGCTTTCTGAATGCCAGGGTTTCTTTGGGTGAGGCTTTATAATTTATTTGGCTGAAAAAAAGCACTTATCAAATACCAGCCACAACAGGTACAGAGTAATTAAATAGCACTTTGTTTAGAACAGGTTCCAAGTAAAAAAGCAGAACTTTGAACAGAGAAATCTGGCTTGTTGGTCTAGGGGTATGATTCTCACTTAGGGTGTGAGAGGTCCTGGGTTCAAATCCCAGACAAGCTCTCCATAGAAGCTTAAGCTTGCATTGTCATTGGAGGACCAGCAGTAGGCCAGTAGCAGCAAGTGTGATGTTTCTCACATAAACGATCATTACTAAGATGGTGGAAAAACAGGTATAAACAGAAAATAATAATTTCTCAGCAGACGTTGACTTGATCTTGTGATATGCTGCCGTATTTCCAGTGATGATATGCTTTGCAAAAGTGACCCAGCCAGCTGTTTATTGTTTATTGATGCACGCCACTGCCGTCAAGATAAAAAATATTACATTTGCAGTGTATAATGCAACTAGCAAACCCGTGGCGTGCAGATAAATGAAATACATGCAAAAAACTGACGATAAACCGGAATTAGTTCAGTGTTTACGCTAGCATTAGCCTCATTTTACAGTGCCACAAACTTGGAATACTAAATGTCTTTTTGTGATTTGCTGAGATCAGCCTCATGAGAATATAATTCAGGTATGATTTAGATTTTATTAAGTTAATATTAATTATGTTGAGGTAATGTCAGTTGTTCCCCTGGACCTGGAGCCATACACGGAGCATGGAAACCTCCAATGACTGCATGGGGGCGTGACTAGCAACACCCCCTCGCAAGCCGGTCTCAGGCTGCAAGCGTTCAAGACCCCTTTGGAAGGTAGGACCTCCAGCGGTCCATTTTGGACCCCTAAAAGTGGGCGGTACGGATGGCTTTATGCACTGGAAACACTCAGGGCCTGTACCAGCCCTATGGAAACAAGGCTTTAGAATAGCTTTTTAGGGATAATTCTACTTTAGGGTTATTGCGTTTTTGGCATAAATTTGTTTCAGTGTTATTGTTTATCATTTATATTTTCTTCAGCAATATATCGTACTTCAAACTTTGTTATCGTGACGGACCTACCATTATGGTCTATATTGACTCATGTAATGACCATTGTGAAAGTCAGTGGTTAACAAATTAGTGTGTTCCAAGTTTTATCACTGAAATAATGTGTGGGACATGTATTTCTGCCTTTTTTGTATTTTTTTTATGTCTGCTTTTAAAAGACAAAGCATTTTGAAGTAAAAACAGATTATATTTGCATTTCTGAGAAAAGCAAAAATGCTACCATGCATGTATGTGCCACAAAGCAGTTGACTGATTGAAATGCTGCGCAGGCTTGGATGTGGTCCATGGAGAGGAGATCAACAATACATTCACAATCAGCTCATTTAAAACCTGTTAGATTTAAATGTTTGATGGTTAAGTGAGAAATTCTGTTCATCTTCTTCATATCAAGCCTTTCAAGAAGAAAGTAATTATTATTTAAGCCACTAATGTAACATTTCTCAGTCATATTCAGTCATCTAGCATCACAATGTTTTATATGTGGCTATGTGCTACTCTAATAGGCTCAGCGATAACAGGCACACTGCACAGTTGTAGTATTATATGAACAGGTCTATGTTTCAACAGTAAATCAAATGCAACACGCCTACAAACTGCACATGCTATGTTTCTGTTTGCACATGCAGTTTTGCACTTGGACTGATAAATCTGGCCTTAAATGTGTTTAAGAGACAACTAAATCAAACGGAATGACTTGAACATGCCGTGCATACATGAAACAGAATGCCCTTTCAAATGATTTTAGTATTACTTTATACACTGGTTAAATGCCAACAAGATCCAATTTGGTCCATATTACACTGTTTTCTGATCTATGTTATAATGTTGTTTCCTCATCAAAAACATACCTGGACTTGTGTTTTGATTCATTCACACATGTTTAACACACAAAACCATGCATGCATAGGTGGGGTTCTTCTCTCAAATAGGAAACGCTCTGTTCTACCTTGTGATGTCATGTGGTAATACAGAAAGTGCTCCACTGTGTTTTTAACCTCCATACAGCTTCACCAGAATCATTTGGACGATTTCAGACATGGAATTTGCTAATCTCTACTGAACAGAAGGTAGAAGGTAGCTGTTAACTTGACTACTACCGCTTTGTGACATCACAAGATGAAACAGAGCATTGTGAGCTTTGGAGATGTAGACAGGCTAATAATGCAGGGTTGCTCAAACATGTGTGAATGAAACATGTTTTCGATAAGGTAACAGCATTATAATGTGGCTTAAAGCTCACGAGTCAATTTTGCGTAATACAGGTCTTTTAAGTGAGTACTGGTGCATACCCTGATGGAACAGCTGATCAGGCCGTCGCGGTTGTGGACCTTGAGCACTCTCTCAAACAGCTGGTTCCTCGCGGCTTCGTCTGTTGCCATCTGTCCCTCCAGCAGGTCCACGGGCTCCGACACCCCCCCAGTGAAGTCCACCAGAGCGTCCGCTGTGTTCCCCCCGTCCAGGGCTTCATAGCAGCCATACACTCTGGAAGAAGAGGAGCAGTTGGATTGTCAAAAGTATCAAAAATCAGATAATAATCAATGCTAAAACTAGTATCTCAAAAGTATCAAAAATCAGATAATAATTGATGCTAAAACTAGTATCGAAATTCATTAGGTATCGATACAAAAAAAAGTCACATTCACAGGATAGAAATGAACCTTTCCTGAATAGCTTAAGAGTGATCTTGAGTTGTATCAGAACAAGTATAAGACACATAGACTAGTATACACCCATTGACCACTATGGAAGTCTGGATGACTGAGGGATTACACAGATATAAGACCATATGGTAATATAAAAGAAAGTACTATTATTTAATGTTGAAAATCACATTCTACTACTAAAGAGAGAGTGTTTTTTATGATCATCCTGGTATTGTGGTATCAAAATCGGCATTAAGTATGGATGTCAGTGCTCAAATTGTCTTTGACAGAAGCTACTCTTCATTTCAGATTTAAAACAACACCTTCACTCTCTCTGCGTTTTAGAGGTAACTTTATCAATGGTTTTACTTTCCAACCTTCAAAATATTTTTTATTCTCATAAATCTTGAGCGGCACTGACTGGAGCACCATGGTAAATGGTGTTTCTCTGCTCTGTTCCTGCTCCCACGCAGCCTGGACTCTTGTCACTCTGTGCTGTGGACAGAGGCTCCAGAACAAATGGTAAATGGTTGTCAAATTAAAATACAAATATAAAAAATAATGCATAATACATATCTTTTTTTCAATCACTCCCACAGCCATTGGTTGTCAACTCCTAGGTTAACTTTGACTTAAGGGTAGCATAGCTTAGCTGTTAGCAACCACCTTCTATTTTCCATCCTCCCTGGCATCTTACAAGAGCATACTTCGTCCAAAATGCTTGTACTATCATCATTTGAAAGGTAAGGTGATGTAGGCTTACATGAAAATTCCATTTCTGTACTGTACTGAGGACTCTCACTGCCAGCTCAGTCCTCATTATCTTGACCTACATCATCAGAGATATAATACTCCCTACAAGGGAAGCATAGCCAAACTGCACTGTACTAGACTAGAAGTGACAACATTATCACAATGTCTTGAGGGTTCTCCAGGTGCTGGGTCCTGTACTGATGTAAATACATTTCTCTTGTGTTAGAACTCCAGGATCATGTCTCTTCTCTTCAACTCTTGGGCTACTACAATTTATTCTACAACAATAAGTAAGAGATGTATTGATTGTGTTAACATCTTCAGAACTGTCCCCAATGATGTAGGTATTGAGGAGTCCTTTTAGGTTTAAAACAACTGGATTTCAGAATTTCCTGTTGCATGTCCAGAGTTCACCTGGCTTCCCCTGAACACTGCTGTGACGCTGCAGGACACAGAGGACACAGAGGAGGGACACTTTTGTCCTGAGGGCTTTTACATACCTCAAACTGCCCTGACACTGGATCTGATGAACCTACCTGTTGTGTTGCACTGAGACTTTTGTTTGAGCTTTTCTTTTAGTATTGTATTTTCCTCTACTCTACTCTCGCTCTTTGTGCTTAAATTGCCCCTCGGGGACAAATAAAGTGATATTGATTGATTGATAAATATACAAAAGCAGGACACAAAACAATACACTACAACTTCATAAACCTGATGCGATGTGCAGTAGTTTCATTAGTGGGATGAATGCTGATTGTGTTGTGATAGTGCTTTGAAGGGAGAGTGACAATTATAGCATTTTCAAAACGATTAAAGGTAACACAATGATTTAAATATGTAATGTGTTAGGAGTTAATATCCTATAAAAATGTAATACACCCTGTTTAAAGACAGATAGTGTAAACTGACTTTGCATAGGCCTTTTCCACCAGGGCACTCCAGAACTCGTTGTTGTCGTTGGAGTGGCAGTACACCAGCTGGTTATCCACAGTGGGAAGTCGGTCGTCGATCACCACGTCCACCCATTCTCCGAAGCGCCAGAAGCGGAAGTGGAAGATCCCAGCGTACGAGTCGGGCTTCTCCGTGTCCCACTCCTGCTCCTTCCAGTCCGGGATGACCTGGAAGAGTCATCAAAATCCCATTCACATTAGAGTTTGGATGGTCACAGAAAGCCTATCCTAAACATGGCATTTTATTGTTTGGACAGATCTAAACCTGGTCAACATAAGTCCTCAAGTTTATAAGAGCTTTTTGCAACTTTCAAAGGACAGAGTGGAGTTTTGCAGTTAAGGTAATGCTAACAACAACAAGCACGCTAACACACACTGATTATTGGACAATAAAATGCTTTATAGGTAGATACAGGCAGTACACAGCTGACTTATTTTGACCTCAAGAGCTTCTTATAGAACATATCTGTACTGGGGCAAGACAGAGTTTGGTCAGATACATGAGAAATCATGTACAGAGCCTCCAGGGATAAAACAAAAAAATACTTCAGTTCAAAGCAACACTGAACTGCTCTGTCAAAATGACACTGGCCCCAGATTAGTTTAAAGTTGCTATCACTTTGCTTGGAATGTGGCAGCAAACTAATGTACCTTGGAGACAAGCAGATTACAGGTGAGATCTCTGGAGAAGCAAGCCTGCTCTTCTTAAGAGTGCATGTTTTTCAGGGTATCATTTAGCAATACATAGACAGTTTTAATGCCATACCATGGGACATTTCAGGCAAAGCAATAACACCTCCATAGAGAGAAACAGAACGCCCCACCTGAAAAGTCACATGGAGCAAAAATGGATATATCCATAGATTACTGGCATAAATATATAAAAATCATGTCTTTAATAAAAAATGTTTTCTTCAAATGTAAATTAGGCATTTTATATGTTAAAATAGCCAAATTACAATTTTCACTGCACAAAAATTGAATAAGAAATAAAGCCAAGTGTAAAATTCTTGGTTCAATTTATTGAAATATTAACATCTTTAACTCACAGAGCAGTTTTTAGGGCTCAGAAAAGACGAGTCTGGATTAATGGATTAATGAAACAAACCAGGTATGTTTTTGATACTTAAATTGTGTCAACATTTCTTATGACTTTTAACTGTCACTTCTTAATTTTTAAACATAATCTCTACATTCTTACTTGAGTAGTGCGCACAAGTAGCACCTCTGTTGAGCTGAGCAGTGAGCATTATTTACACTTGTTGTCAGCTCAAACAGAAAGCCACACTGCAGTGAGAGAAGTACCCGCATAGCAATATACCAGCAGGCTCAAGTTACACGAGGCTCAGCCAGCACAGACAACCGAACAAAAACACTGTACTAAGGATCTTTGAAAAGCAGCTTTTTATTTACAGTAAGACAAATAAGTAGAAGTAGGCTACACATTCTATGGTGTACAAGGTCATATTTAAATGGTTGTTTTGAGAGTATGCAAATGATATATTGTCTATAACAGCCTAAATATACAGTGAAAAGGCTGCTAAAAAGAATAAATAAAGAATACATTTTAAATCTTTATATCTTCACCATAAAATTTCACTGGGTTTTAAAATGAAATGAACATCACATAGTGGACTCTGTGGATGGAGTCATTTTAATTCCATTCAGACTGGACCATGTTCTGTGTCTGTGCCATGTCTCTCCCTCTTCTCTGTGTCATGTCTCTGCCTCTCCTTTGTGCTACATCTCTGTCTCTTCTCTGTGTCTAACAACAGACAAAACAGTAAAGCCCAGACACTTTTCCAGTGTCTTTCCCGCTCCTTTTCATATGCTGCTGTGCTCCGTGTGTGGAGGGTGAAGGGCCCATCCAGAACCTGCTTTAAAAATCAAACATGTCATTAGCCTCACAGCAAAATATCCAAAGTCAATTTTCAAGACTTTTGGGAAAATGGAAAAAAAAACCCAAACTTTCTTTATTAAATGTCACGGTGACTTCTATTAGAGTTGTTGACAAGAACAACATTGTATAAAATGTATTCATAAGGGACTACTTCACAGACTGCTGGAATATCTCGCTTGTTGAACATTGATACTGGAACATTTGAAACAAGATCACATGACTGTATAAGTCATAAGTCATAAGGACTAGCTGCACCAGAACTGAGATGGGAAGAAGGGCTTTTGGTTATTTTGTTCCCCAAAAATGGAATCTTTCAAGGGCAAGCAAAAATGGATACTTTGATGCCAAAAATGCACTTTAATAATCTGGTGACAAACATTTATACTCACACATTTATACTTGCACCTGTTTTTAATGTTATAAATGGACTTAAATACTTATTTGTTTTGTTTGGCTTTTGTTTGTATTTTTCTGTAATTGAAAAAGAGAGTCTGAGTGATCTCATTGGGCTTTCCCTGTATAAATCAAGATAAAGAAAAGTATGTATAGTTAAAAAAAACATACTAACATAGTATAATAGAAAAAAAAAAGACTTTGTGCGCTGAATTGGCTGTGACTTGGCAGTTTTACACTTGAGTTCTATTGATTTTCATTGGAGACAAAACTTCTGTACAACCCAAATAGTGAAATAAAATATTCAAAAACTATTTACCTCAATTTTCTAAATATAAACTAAGATTGTTCTGTCTCACTGGTGAAGAGCTGTTGCCAACTGTTGTAACAAAGTTTACTCCATATTAAATCTTTCTTGTCCCTGAATCAAATTTCAATTTTAAATACTGGGAGGAGAAGCATTATATATTTTTAAATCTTGATAAAAAAAAAAAAACTAACATATGAACTAACATATTTCACTTTGAGACAGCAGAGACACAGTTTTTACAGGGACTACAGGAGTTTCTATAACACACAGACCACTTAAGTCAAGAAGAAGTCTTTCTGATTGGCTGAGGACAGAGCCAATGACACCTACAGAAAGAGCAGGGCCTGGAGAGTAGAATTATACAAATAACTCAATTTGGTCAAAAATGACTTAGGCATTTATGCTAGGAGGCAATCGATATTTGAATGACTGCGACTGGAGTCTGGTTGTTGTCTTTCTGCTGTACACACTTTGCGATTCATGTGAGACTGGAGTTGTGACTGCTCTACACTACAAAACTGGAGCTTCAGCGACTGCCGTCGACTAGTGATGTCTGTGAGTGACTAGGCACGACTGAAAATCAGAGGACAAATGTCGTAGTGTGCCTTTAGCTTAATGCTGTCACCTTCCTCAGGGCACAGCTCCGGGTCCAGGGGCGGGTCTCTGCTACGTGAGACACTGAGTACGTTTACATGAACTTGAGTTTCCCAGTTATGAGCTTTGTCCCAGTTATGACAGTATTCTGGATATTGCGTTTACATGTGCTCAGAGAAACCAGGATATTCATATCCCTGTGTACGTGTGCAATCAGAATATTCTGCATATTTAGAGGGGTCACTATGGCAACCATGGGAGCTAAACATTTTGGTAATCTTGTCAACTTAAGACTTTTAAGACTAATAACAAAGGAATAAGATATACTTTAAAATAAAGGTATAAAAAGGTCGTTGTATTGACATAGACAGCTTTTATTTTGTTTATAGGTATACAATAATTATTTTTAAGTTCTGGTAGAGGTTTGAGTTGTTTTAGGAAAGTTGGATATACCAGGATACTCATAACTGGGATACTCGTACGCATGTAAACACGCTCATCAACGTCATCCAAGCATACCTCATGTTTTCTTAATAAACAAAATCTAAATCGTACCTGAATGATACTTTTTAATCATAAAGCCGATCTCAGCAGTTTACAAAAAGACATTTAGTAATTACAAGTTTGTGGCGCTGTGAGACGTGGCCAAAGCTGGAGTAAACTAAACAAAACTACTTCAGGCTCATTGTCACTTCTCTGCGCCTCTACACTGCATTACTACCAGTGGAAATATAGCAGTTTATAACAAGGTCTCATTAAGCTACATAGCACCTCCTTTAACTAAAGTGTACCCAGAGCCGAAAAGGGCTAGACCCCTTTCGGAGTAGACAGTGGACCGTACTGATCTGCTCCAGAGCAAACCATAGAAACATGGCTCATAGTTGGAGGGGGAGGGGTCTCTGGAGAACTGGAATGGGATGAGGAAAAACAAAACACTGCACCACAGAAACCTCAAGAACTGCTTATACAATATATCTGTACTGAGGCAAGACACATTTTGCTCAAATACATGGGGAAAAATCGGGTAGAAGCCCTGTAAACAAGACTAAACCAGGATTTAAAGGGAGACACTGCAGGCAAAACTATTATTTTTCAATATTTTGTTTGTTTTTGTTTAAAGATGTTTCATTATTTCATTTTATCAACTAGACTTATATGGGACATTCTAACATTGTATCTCAAAATGCATTTTTCCCCCCATAGGGACATAAGAATCACCCTTTACAGAAGCACCTACATACATCAAACTTTACAACGTTGTATTATTAGTCTGGCTATTTAGGATTTTAGGATACATTCGTCCTTACTGTTACGATTTACATGGAATCGTGCAGGTGACGTGCCACCTCCAAAAAGGTACATACTATCACTTTTAAATTACTGCATTATTTCATTGTTTATGATATTTATAAGATAACATTTATTTTCTTGCTATATTGATTTGTGTCACCTAATTTTGGTACAACAATTTTTGAATACAATTTTCACACCCAGTTCTTATTACACAGATTGAAACATATTACTAAATAAAAACAAATTAACAACAAGTTGATATAGCTAGTGATGTATTGCTCATTTAAAGAGGAGCTATCAAGCAAAACCAACTTTTTGGAGCTTTCTTTGTTATAACATTGTTCATCAAAAACAACAAGACATAAGGCCACATGCTAATATAACAGAAAGTACCATGATTTAATGATGAAAATCACATTCTATTGTTTAAGAAAAGAGGAATAGAAAAGAAAGTACTATTATTTAAAGATGAAAATTACTATCTATAGTCTGAATAAATTTTTTTTTTTTTTTTAAATTTTATCACTGTGGTATCGGAATTGGTATTAAGTATCAGGTTTATTCTTTAGTATCAAATTTTAGTATTGTGACAACACTAGTCCTATCTGCTTCCCGTATCCAATTAGGAAGTCAAATTTCCCTTTTTTTTTTTTTTAAGTAAAAACTAGGCAAGATTTTTTTGTGGAATCTTGAATGTAATGATGTTTACTATGTTTTGGTGAAATGAGTAGTCTACTCTGAACTAGCATCTCCTCCTTGAGGTTAGTTATGTGACAAACAGTGGCTCCTATGCTCCCTGTACACCTCACCTGAGCTGGGGTATGGATTGTTATAGTAGTGGTTGCCAAGCATCTGCTTATGTTTTGGACCCACCCACTGCTACTACTGTAAACATGCCAACGAATCCAGTCTGACAACCAATGCACAACAGCATACTACAGCATACTACAGAAAGAGAGAAGGCACTCCAGACAGCGTTCCAGATAACTCCACAGCGAGGTGAGGATTGAGCATTTCAGACAAGTTTTACAGTTATCTAAGTTCGAAAATGAATTTGTTTGGCATTTTGCTTTTGTTGTGTGCTGGATTGTGACTGGTCGGCTAAAAATAATCGTAGTTGATAATCGTAATCGTTATCTGACTTCACAAAAAATAGAGAGTTTTTTTTATAACAAATACAGTGGTGTTATTAAATCAAAATGTCAAAAAAAAAAAATACAAAAGATAATTTGTTTCATCAGATTTTCATTTTTAAATGTAGCTGAATTTCTCACTTTGAATTTTTTAACTCAGAAAAAAAAAATGTAAATTATTTTTATTCTGAATTTCAATTGCTGAATTTATAAGTATATATTTTTAATGTGTTTAAAAAATGAGATTGTAAAAATTGCAGCAAATATCCAAGATGCTAAGGCATAAGAAAACGATTATGTGTGACTGAGGAGGACAGAGGCTGTTTCCTATTGGCCTTTCTCTTCTGTGGGCGGGGCTCCTCTGTGGACGGGGTTTGGCTTTGCTGTGGAATTTTTCACTGCGAGTTTTGACTGTTGAATTTGAGGGCTTGAAAATATATGTACTGAATATTTAGGTGCTTTTTAACAACAACATTTCAGACATGTTTTTTTATAATTAAAAAATTCAAAGTGTGAAATTCAACAGCATTTAAAATTCAAAATCTGATGAAACAGATTATCTTGTATAGTTTTTCATCAGTAATATTCTATATTCCTAAATATTCTCTATTTAGAAGCCTGTTAGCATATTTTAATCTTTTATAATGTATTCAAAAAGGCTCAGTGTATAATAGAAATAATCATGTGACTAGTCAATTAATCGAAAAATTAAACGCTGATTTGTCGAGTACTAAAATAAAATAAAGTTTAGTTGCAGCCCAAGGGCTGGAATTAATGACGTGATTACAGCTAAAGGCTACGCTAAAGCTCAGCAAGGTGACAATATGTTGCATTAAGAAGAGCTTACATAATACTTACATTTTGCACATTTGCACCTCAGTTGATACAGTCTAATTGGAGGGTAATGATCCCCATAAAAAACAGATTGCGGTCTCAACAAACTGGCTATTGAATAAATACATTTAGAATAGGGCTGCATGATTTAGATTTTTGATTTATGATTAATGTTTAAAAAGTACAGTAGGATTCTGTTTAGAGTGCACATTGTAAACAACTCCAGGAGAGAATACTGAATACAAGAATCCCATGCATTTCAGAACAAGTTTGTAGAGGTCTAAACAAACTGGATATTTTATTGTTTACAATGGATAATCTATTGCTCAAATAATGCTAGTCTTCATGATCTGATCATTTTGGTTAGTGAAATTATGATTTTGAGTCCATATCGATATACTGTACAGCCTGATTAGAGATACTACCAAGTAACATTAGAACAAATTTTTTCAACCTTTTTGAGTTGAGGGACACTTTTGCTGTTAAAAAGATGCATTTGAAATTACACCAATTTGAGTAAAAAAGTGTAAATAATGTCTGTGTCGTTGTCTGGCACTAAGAGATTTGCAACAGTGATCATTTTTGTGGCTTTTGTTGGTTCAGACGTTTGCTCAGGGTACTCAAAAAGGTCAAATTATTACATTAGATAACTTCTGAATCTGTCAGCTCTAATATGCAAAATCAACTTTTCAGAGCTTTTAACCATGTTATAGTTGTTTCCTCTCACCATTTACTCACCCAAAGTTGTATTTGGAGTGATTCATGCATGTTTAATATTGCCGATCAACCCCCGTTTTCACCACCACCGGCATACGCCCACTGCTCTGTATTTTCTTAATTAGTGATACGCGTAGGATTCGGCAGCATCACATAGTCATTTTGGTAAAAAATGAAAAAAAAATCTGCTACTCGCTAGTGTGATCTGCAGCTATCCATAGAAGGGGCTGATAACTTCACGCCACTTTGTTGTGATGATGTCTACGGCGACGTCTGCTCCCGTTGGGCACAGCAGTTTTCATAGAACGTAGAAGTCAGTGGACTTGTTTCTGTTGTTTAGATGAAAATTGTGATTTAAAATGCCCAAAGTAGATTGTAACTATATAGCAGACACAAGCACAATATGTCTTCTTAACTCTTCTAACTCAAGTTGGACATTTTTCCAAGGCACACGTGGCAATCCCTCAAGGCACATTATTCCTCGGCACACTGGTTGAAAAACAATGCTTTAGAAGATTCTGTCACAGTTATCTTCTGCTTCACAGTCCTCCACATATAGCACGGAGCAGCATGTCTGCAGAGCTGGAGGTGGCGTTCCGCCCGGACACCCAGTTGACCGAGGTGATGCGCCTGCGGGTCCAGTCGCTGCAGCAGAGGGGCCAGAAGAGGCAAGAGGGCGAGAGGCTGCTCCGACCCCACGAGGCCGTCTATAGGCTGGACTTCACCCAGCAGAGCCTGTCCTTCTCCCACTGGAGCGTGAGACTCGCCCAGCCCGGACGCCTCACCATCACAGCCACCTCCCAGCTCTGGACCCCGGACCTGACCCACCTGATGACCAGGCAGCTGCTGGAGCCCGCGGGGGTCTTCTGGAGGGTGCAGGGGGGTCCCAACACGCCCGTGCAGTCTTCCGAGGCTGACGCGCATGTGTTCGGGGAGAGGATCGCCGAGCTGGCCAAAGTGCGCAAGGTCATGTACTTCCTGTTTGCGTTCGCTGAAGGCTGCAGCCCGGAGACTGTGGACTGCTCCATCACTTTCACAGTGGACAGCTGACACTTACATTTACCATTATGTTCCATGGGGCTTTTAGGGCACTCAAGTTATATGGATATATAGCAAGGAAACTGTTAAAGAGGGGGTATTATGCAAAATCTTTTTTTAAGCTTTCTACCATGTTATAACATTGTTCATCAAATCAAAATCAAATCATCAAAAACATTCCTGAAGAGGTTTTAGATGTCATCCATGCATGTTTCACTAATTTAGTGATCTCTCCCGGGCACTATTTGAACCCTCCTTACAGTTAGCTGTAAGATTCTGTGCAATCACTGCTCAGCCCACAAGCCAACGTCAGCTATGCTCCCACATGACAATTCTCCATAAATACACAAAAGCATGATACAAAACTGTGCACAACAACTTCACAAACCTGATGCAATGTGCACTAGTTTCATTAGCGGGATGAATGCTGATTGTGTTGTAATAGTGCTCTGAAGGAGGAGTGACTTAGCATTGGGAGCAAAGGGAGGGGAGACTCAGAACATCAAAAACAAAAGTGAAACTTGTAAAACATGTTAATATGTTGTTTTCGGCAAATATAATATTATCAAAACAATAAAGAGTAACGTGGTGATCTAAATATGTTATGTGTTAGCAGTTAATACCCCATAAAAGTATAATACCCCCTCTTTAATACTGAGAATACTGTGAAACAGTGGCTATGTTTACATGCACCCCAACCCTGATAATTATCATATTTCTGGATTTTTCAGATGATTTAAATGACAAGTAGATCTCAAAATCTGATGTAAGTAATCTGGGGGACCATGATCTGACAGAAATCAGTTTACAGATTATAAAATTTAAAATATCATAATAATCATATGTGTGCATGTAACCGCAGCCGTAACATTTCAATAATCTGATACCTCCAGAAATGAGACAATGATCAGATTTTTGGTGTGCCTGTAAACATAGCCAGTGAAACTTTTCTATTTAGCTGTGTGATGTAAAATGTGTCAGGTTTGTTTTGGGAGTTGGCTATATTTATTAACTTAAATATTGTTGCTTATGAATTAATTTTATTGCATAACAGTTGATTGCACATTTGATGAATCCTGACAACCATAACAGCAGAGATATATATCCTTATACTCATACTCAACCCTGGAGATTCTCAGATAGTACTTAATAGTTTACATCATGATTACAATGATTAATGATGTAAATAGTTTTGTCTAGTTTGACCTTATTTATTTCAAGCCATTTTTAACGGTTTTCAAATATGTATTACATATATTTTTTTGTTTATTTCAAGAAATATCTGTGTTAAGTTTTATTAAGTTTTTAAGTTTTATTTTTAGACTTTGGACAAACCTCATTTTTGAGATTTGTTTGATCAAATTTACTCTTGGAATATAAACTGTTTTACTGGTAAATACATGCTCAAAGTCTATAAAAATAATGTATTTTAATCATTTTTTATTTCTAAGAATAAATAAATACTCAAACTTTGATATGTATACATTTAAGATGATGCAATACAGTTAAATACAAAAGATGCCAAATCGGGCAATGACACAACCTTTTGCTACATGTTGTTGTAAGTGCTAGTAATAGTAATAGACGACGACTGTGTTGTGATGTTTCCTTGATATAAATTTCAATAATCCAGAAGAGTCTCTCTCTCTCTCTCTCTCTCTCTCTCTCTCTCGAGAACTCAAAATGCTCAGTGCCCCTCCTCTTGTTGTTTAATGATAATCCAGGATTTAAAAATCTAAATGTGTCTTGCCCCAGTAAAGACGTATTGTATAAGCAGCTCTTGAGGTCAAATAAGTTCACTGTGTAGGGTTATCAAAAGTATCAAAAATCAGATACTAATTGATACTAAAACTAGATACAAAATCGAGTTTTAAAGTTTACCGTATTTTCCGGAGTATAAGTCGCACCAGCCAAAAAAATGCATAATAATAAATCGCATCTGAGTATAAGTCGCACCTCTGGCCAAACTATGAAAAAAAGTGTGACTTATAGTCCGGAAAATACGGTAGTATTGTGGCAACACTAGTACTGTCTGCATCTAATTATAAAGCGTTTTACTGTACAAGTACCAGGAAGAGTGCGGCTAGCATAGTTGTTGTTAGCTTTACCATGACAGCAAAACACTGCTCTGGCCTCCTGATTTTTGTGAAAAGTGCTTATAAACTCATCGTTGTGAATAATTAGAATGCTCTGAATGCATAAGTGAGGAACAGCTTTGGATCACTGCAAACCGTTTAAAATGAACTAGTTCTGTTTTCCGCATTTTTAAGACAGTACAAATCAGGTACAGCGCCTTTAAAAACGTCTTAATTCGCTGTTTGATCGATCTGTAACTTCAAGAGTCTCTTACAGCGACTAGTTATCTGTGAATTAAAAGAGCGGCGAATAAAAAGCCATTGAGTGTGGAGTGCAGGAGCAGGCCATTGATCGTACCGCGCCTTAGTGCCTCAGTAGGTCCTGGGGGAGGGAGCTTTAGCCTCAGCCAATCACGCATGCCGCCTGGGAAGAGCCCCCTGGGACCCTCTCCTCGAGCCTGTTTACTCCTTATCAGCGGGCCTCCTAATGGACACTTAAACACTGCAGATGGAATAATTACTGCTCACGCTGCGACTCGGAGACTATACAGGCCAGCACAGGAAACGCTCTCCATTAGCTGTGTGTGACGCTAATGGTGGCTTAAGCTAACAGACCCGGGGAGAAGACCTGGGAAGTGAAGATATGTGGAAAGAGCAAACAAGCGCAGAGAGAATGCGGGAAACAATATGGGAGAAATGTAATATTAAACCATGTAACTTTTCTGGTGGGGACTTTGCCACGCATTTTTGTCTCCATACATTTTTTATCATTTACTTGTAATTCAATAAAATAACTTTATTTGTCCCCAAGGGACAATTAAAAGGCACCTAGAGCAGCAGAGTTTCATGCACATAAAACAGACATGCAAGTTTTTCTCATTCTCAGTATATGGACAGACCATGCCTCATGTGAAAGCTCAAAACCTCCAGAATTCACTCACTGAGCTGCAGAGGCTGCACTAGCACTGATTCATGATTAGATGCAGGGGCTGGGGTTTAGTTTTAATTATTTATTTGCCAGGAACAGTGTACATTAATCAACATTACTCTAAATGTACTAGAATTAGCCCAAAGGCTACTTTTCATCAGTTGTCCCTAGACAGAAGATTTCAGATCAGAGAGTCCTTTTAGGACTTCAGGATTGGATTTCAGCATTGAAAATAGCAACCCAAATGAGAGACTCATGTGAGGCTCATTCTACTTTTTGATTGGATGAACTCCTTCTTTCAATGAGGCGAGGTGCTACCCAATATCACACAGTGCCACATCAGAGAGAAATGAGGGATTGTGTGGGGTGTTGGACTGACCTTTTGCCACAGGGACTCTCTGGAGGCCAGGCTGGAGCAGGCTGCTACAAACCAGCAGTTTCCCAGCTGGCCCTGGTGCAGGTCGTGAGCGCTGATGCCATCCACAAACAGGTGAGGATCCTCACACAGCTCCTGCAATACACAGCAATCACACATGACAAAACGCACAATACATGGACCAAACATACATTTTCAGAATACTCATTTGGAGTAACTGTATTCTGACACAGTTACTCAAATTTTGTTGTTACTTTCTTAAAATCAAAGAAATACATGGCTGCACTTAAAAAGCCTAAAGTCAGGAATAACTTTGGGCCGCTGCAAACTGCATAAAGTGGGACTAAACACATAAACTCCTCCTACAGCCACATATCAAATAAAGCTACTAAACTGGGCAGTACCTGGAGGACTAAAGAAAAGATTGAGGAGAGAGGAGAGGCGGCGTCTGGGGGTATAAGGAACAGTGTGATTGGTCTAACAGGCATCCATACTTCAAACTCCGCCCCTGCAGCCAGGTGTTTGTAATGAGAAACACCTCTCATTAATCAGGGCAGTCTTGTGTGATGTCACCAACTACTTCAAATTGCAGAGGCCACTAAAGGCAGCACACACTCAGTTACTGACACAAAGTTGCAAATTTACCGAGTTTGCACTAAAATTGCCAAAAATGACTAGGAACTGTAGATAATGCTATTAAAACACCATATACACAGTTTAGTAGTGAAAAAAGTGGAGTTAGTGTTTAGTTCCACTTTCAGTTATAAACATATGAGGCCTAAATGTGTTGTGTTTTGCAATCACAGTATCTATGAGCTCAGAATGGCTTCCGATCCCAAAGAAACTGCCGATTCAATATAAAAACGTATTGCCGTGTAAACAGTCCTATTTCCTGCTCCTCCTTCCTGTCGCTTGTTTGTAACTGTCAGCCAATCACAGTCTTCCATCATTGCTTCTCTGCCAGGTACTAAAGGACCAGGACTAAACCAGGACTAGACTAGGACTAAACCAGGACTAGACTAGGACTAAACCAGGACTAGACTAGGATTAAACCAGAAGTTCTAGATCAGGACTAGATCAGGACTAGACTGAATTAGACTGGGACTAGCCCAGGACTAGACTGGGGCTAGACCAGGATTAGACCAGAACTAGACCAGGACTAAACCAGGACTAAACCACAGGCCAGCACTAGGCCAGGACTAGACCATAGACCAGGACTAGACTTGGATTAAACCAGGGCTTTTTAATTATTAATTTATTAACAGAACTTAAAAGAACCTCGTGTACTGAGTGTCTGTGGATTATTAATAATCAACTGTATCTGTGTTACTAAGGTGAAGTAGAGCAATTAGTGACCTGAGTTTTTCTACGTAAATAAAACAATCAGGATTTACAGTGTATTTATGGAAAATTGGCATGTAAGAGAATGGGTGGCTTGGGGGTTGAGCATTGGACAGAATCACACTGCTAACCATAAGGAGGGTTCGAACAGACCCCGGGAGAGATCACTAGATTAGATGCATGAATGACATAAAACCTTCAGGCATGTTTTTGAAGCTCCAAAAACTTGATTTTGCATAATAACAAAATAGACCAGGTCTGTAGTTTTTCATCGCTGCTGGAAAACGTGTAAATACATGTCTAAACACATGTCTAATATTTCCCTGGCTGTTTCTCACTCAGTGCAATTGAATGCCTCTTCTAGCCTGTACTGTATCAGCTTCTGTAGATGCGTTTTTGGGATCTGGGAGAATCAAACTGCAACACCTCAATCGTAGCTCCCGGGTTTACATGCATTTTGATAAATCAGTTTAAAGTGCACTAGGCCAGTTAAAGTTTTCCAAGCGTGCACTTAAACATACTCAGTATCTATATCTATCTAAGCACCAAAGTTCACTTAGTAGGCTATTCACTGCACCCCTCTCATATGTCAAAGTCTGTAGGTTATACTGACTCACACACTTGTGCTTTCCTGTTATCTCCCTTCTGTTTGTGTGGGTGGTGAGTAATATACAGCCTATATATTCCCAGTGTTGTAGAAGTATGAAGGAGAAGCGAGCATCTGTTCTGCCCACGTAGTATCCTCACCATGTTGTGCATTTGTGAAATCACTGAGCAAACACGTGTACATGGACTGCTATTAGAGCTGAGCAACGGTGGCTTGGGTGTAAGTGAGAGTACTTATACTTCAAAATATGATTAAGTAGTGGTCCAATAAATAGGCTAACTCAAGAGTAAAGAGGTATTTGGGGAAACTGTTATGAAAATTAAGAGTAATTGTAAGAGGCTTCACTAGGGATGCACGTTTTCCATTTTTTTCTTCTAACTGTTGGTTGGAACAAGACTGTATATAGAAGTGGACGGAGGGAGTGTGATGTCGGATTGGATGCATCCGGGTGCAGCCAGATGAAGCCAATTGAGGCTAGCAGTTACAGCGGCAAATCTTCAACCAGGGACCATATTTGGATATCCGAGTGTGCAACCAAAGAGCCAATCAGGAGCAAGGTTGTTGAAGGTACATGCCGCTTCCCGCACGGCTGGTTTGGCAGGGGGAAGGTGCTTAGCAACAAGGCTCAATAGCTGTCAATCAAACCTATAGCTAACACTAGCAGGAGTTGACCTCGGTGAAAGAAGGCACTAGATTGGTCTGTTATTAATGTTCATATATTGATTGAAACAAACATTTTAAGGTCAGCATGATGAGCCTGACAGCAGCAGTTACTGAGAGAGAGGCCACCATTTTTCAAAAGAAGTCAATTGCAACCAGAGCTCAAAGGAACCACTTCTCGTCGCCCATGCTCACTTCCTATTTGGAATGAGACAGCTAGCAGGTTAGCTATTTTTATATACCCATTTATATATACATAAATATATATATATATATACACACACACACACACACACACACACACACACACACACACAGTCTCATTCTTCAATAAAGAGTCACGGTCACTAGCATTAGCTTGTGCTGTTAAAAAATCTAAAGTTTCCCATCTAAGGCAAAGAGCTGAATATCGAATATTCCAGTCTGTTTTCTTCACTAACTTGAGATCCAAAATAAATAAACTTTGCATGATTTATATTATCCCATAAATACTAAAGTGTCCCAAGATTGATCAGTCTTTGACATAAATCCATTATTCCTGTAGTTCAGCACTTTTTCCACCTCAGAGATGCCAGAACTGTATGGGGGCACTTTTATTACATCTATATGTAGGAGACAAGTCAAATGAAGTGTGCCAGTTAAATGGGCAAATTGTTGTCACTCATTTAAGCAAATAATGGTGGTTGACTAGTTAACCGGTTAACCATGAACATTGCTAGTCTGGGCATAATATCTGATTAATATTTTGGAGCTTTTCACCATGTTGGAACACTGTTTTCTCATCAAAAACATACCTGAAGTTGTATTTTCCTTCATTCACACTAGTTTCCAGTAAACCCAGGATGTTGCATCACAGGTAGAAAACGTTCACATTTTTTTAGGTTCATAAATCATCATCATTTCTGCCGTTAAATCACTTTCATTACAACTGCCTGCTTAAATTAACATGTCTGGGCATGTTCATTATCAGCTAGTTTAATTGTATTGCCCATGGTAATTCCCTTTGCTGTCAGTAGATGGCAAGCTGTGGCAAGCTGGGAAATAATTAATTATAGCCATTATGCAACATGAAGTGCCAAGGCAAAGGCACTCAAGAGCATGTTAAAAGGGCAATAACAATACAACAATAACAACAGTGCGTAATATTTGTCATTTAAAGGGCCTATATTATGCTATTTTTTGATCCATGTTATAATATTGTATCATCATCAGAAACATACCTGGAGTTGTGTTTTGTTTTATTCACACGTTTAACCACAAATCCTGCATATTTAGGCTGTGTTCTTCTCTCAAACTGAACACTTGGTTCCAACTTGTGATGTCATCAAGTGGTATTACAGGAAACGCTCTACTCCATACACCTTCACTTGAATCATTTGGATAATTTGCAGCCCTGGAATTGCTAAGCCTTCAAGCTACATCTATTGTTTGAGCCCCGTTGAACGTTCTTCGTTTCTTGGTACACTAGAGGATATTGTAAACTTTCTGAGGCAATCTCAACTGAACAACAGATAAAACAAAAACATTTTTGAAAAGGAAACAACTTAGCGGTTCTGTATTATGCAAAATTGACTCTTGTGAGCTTTAAGCCATGTTATAATATTGTTATCTCATGATAAACATACCTGGAGTTTGTTTTTGTTTAATTTCACGTAAATGGCCATGTTATAATATTGTTATCTCATGATAAACATACCTGGAGTTGTGTTTTGTTTAATTTACACGTAAATGAGTAATCCTACATTATTAGGCTATCTACATCTCCAAAGCTCAAAATGCTAGCTTTTCCCTTTTGTTCAGTAGAGATTGGAAGTTCCAAGGCTGAAATTATCCAAATGATTCTAGCGAAAGTGCATGGGGTTTAAAAACACAGTGGAGCACAAAGTGGAACAGTTTGAGAGACAAACTCAGCGTAAATATGCAGGGTTTGTGTGTTAAACATGTGTGAATGAAACAAAACACAACTCCAGGTCTGTTTGTGATGAGGTAACAACATCAAACAGAAAATAGCGTAACATAGGCTCTTTCAGGTTATTATAATGTATTGTAAACTAAATCCGTTCAATTGAAGCTAAAAATAGCTGTTACTACTTGATGACATCACGAGGTGGAACAGAGCATTTTGAACTTTGGAGATGTAGACAGTTCAATAATGCAGGATTACCCAAACGTGTGTGAATGAAACAAAACACAACTCCATGTACGTTTTTTGAGGAGTAACAACATTCTAACATGGCTAAAACCTCACAGGAGTCAGTTTTGCGTAATATAGGACCTTTAAACTACAGGGTTAGCAGTTCTGACACTATTCAGATTGTGATTTGGCTTGGATCAGGGCTTGTCTTGCAGGCCTGGCTCGTGTCCATTCCTGCCTCTGAGGAGAGTGTGTAGGAGGATTACGGCGGCCTGCGGGGGACACTAGCAATTTGCTGGCACTCACTGTCCTTGTGCCTTTTGTGTGCTGTGACAAATGCATGCAAAGAATAGATCACAATAAAGCCTTTTAACAGCACACACCAACAAGGGCAGATTCTATGTGTCTCCATGCAGTTTTAGAACAGCAAGGAGTCTCGAGCCACTTTATTAGATACATTCTGTAACATTTTCTGTGTCAAAAAGATGCCCCCTATTGATACCTTGCAGCTGATGTCATCAACATTGCCTGGGGGTGTGATGCTAACTGTAGGAATGCTCTGTCTGCACCTCTGTTATAACACAATCTGATCACAAAGAATGGACATAACTGGAACTACAGGACCATGACTGCTCATATTGATCACAGGCTCCTGAAAATGTGTTTCATTTTGTATTTTTTGCCATAGACATACATGCTAAACCCTCCAGCGTGATGTCACTGCAAAGTATCAATTGAAGGTGATGCCAAATTACACTAAGTAGGAATAGAAATGGTAATTTGTGTACGTGCAACTCTGACTGGTAGATGTGGTTGTAGTAAAAACAGCCCTGTCAGACTCTCCACCAGAAAAAATAAAGTTCATGTTTAAAAGGAGAGATTTGTTTTTAAATATGCCCATAAGCATTAAAGAACACATTTAGCAAAATTTACTTTTTGAGCTTTTAAACCATTTTATAACAGTGTTCCCTCATCAAAATAAAGAAGTTGTATTTTGCTTCATTCACACTTGTTTGATGAATCCTGTTAAGTATGTTTGCTCCTTCTAAGCCCCATAAAAAGAAATTTTGAAATCCCCAGTTTTGTGACGTCACAGGTAAAAATCCGGATCTGTTGTAAAAGTGGATCTAAATGCTAAATCAACTTTTTTTTTTTTAACTAAACTGTGTATATGGAGTTTAAGTAGCATTGTCTACTGTTCCTAGTCCTTTTTTGGTCATTTTAATCGAAACTAGGTATTTGCAGCTTTGTGGTGAAAAAAATTATAAAAATGGGTATATCCTGGCTCCAGTGCCCACTGCCAATATCAGGTATTTGGTGACATCACACAGGTCTGCGCTGATAGCAAACACGAAGCGTGAGCAGCCCCAAGCAGCTTCTTCAGTTCGGATCAGGTTACAGGTGGGACACTGCCTTATATCTATCTGAAACTGAAACACCTATTTGTTTACAGTTTCTCTTTGTTAGCTAGGTCTACTGAACCACACTTGGAAAAAGTTGCTAACCGTATTTGTTGTTTGATTTTTAAATAGTTATTCAGTCTGCTGCCAACAAATGGAGTCCTAACCCCAGTTCCCAGTATTGGCACATACCTTTAGAAATAAGGTGTCTGTAGCCAGAAGATAGATTATTTTCAATTCTAAAACATGACAAGTCAAAGCAAAGGTACTAAAGAGCATGTTTCATGGCCAATAACAAAACAAATAATGGATAATATTTGTTCTTTAAACTATTGGAAAAACCTTCACCAGAGCACGCTGTCGAGTCTGGCCTGTATTGATTGCTTTCCGTAGGTCCCTGTGAGCTGAGGAGGCAGTCTGCTCCTGCTCACACACTGAACAGCTCTTTATCTTCACCCACACACACGGACACACACACACAAGTGCTGGGGCCAGGGCCGGGTCACGGACAACCTGCTGTCCGCTGATGGGAGGAGGAAGGCCACACCCAGCTCTAATGACTGGATGGAGTCATAAAAGGAAGGCCACGGCTTTGTCCAGTTCAATTTAGATGTATAGCAGTTAAAGGCGCTGTACCTGATTTTCACTGTCTTAAAACTGGGAAAAACAGACCTAGTTTATTTTTATTTGTTTGCAGCAGTCCAAAGTCATTCCTCACATTCCTAACAAGTTCCGAACATCCTAATTATTCACCACGATGAGTTTACAAGTGCTTTTCACGACATTTTTTTTTCCATTTGTGCCAAAGTGGCTATGCAATGGCACCTAATCCTATGTGTATCACCAATTAAGAACATAAAATTAACAAAGTAAGTACAGAGCAGTGGGCGTTTACTATTTGACTTATCGTTCAATATGTTAGATGGAACAATCATTTTTGGGGGTCAATATTTATCATGGGTACTTTTTCTTTGCACTAGTTAGTTATCTTTGCAAATTTTTGGTTATTTTTTCTGCAATGTGATAAGAGTTGAGCTGTAGACAGTTGAATTATGAGATAAAATTACACAAACATATTACTTAAGTGTTGCATTCTGTTATTTATTTATTGCAGCTCAAAAATATTGTAGAATTAGAATATTTTTTTTGTGGATAATTCTGCTTTATGGTTTGATTTCAATATTATCGTTCATCATCCCTATTTACTTCTGTAATATATCGTACTTCAGGTACAAATGTGATTAAAAGCTCTAAAAATGTTGAGTCTGCGTTTTTTGTCACTATCATAATTTTTTATTTAATTTTCGTCAGCAAAAATATGACAAAAACTATGACGAAATATTTTAGCCTGAAGAAATTCACATTGTCATCATTGTCATGTGAAGATGAATTACCTTTTGAATAGCATGAAAATGTCCCCTCACTGACAGCAGGGCCTGAAAGAACTGTGTGTGGATCCTTTTATCATGTGGTGCATAATGTAAGTCCTGAGCACGAAACTAAAGCCCACACAGAGCATGGCCAAGGTCAGGCTACACTTACTCAGCAAACTCCATCACTGCAATACTGTCAGGCTGCCCACTACAGCACTGCTATAGTCTCTTTTACTCAGCAGAGGCAGTGCAGAGCAGTCAGAGTATCCAAAACAGCACGAGGATCCCTATCCCTAAGGCGCTGTGCCTGAATTTTTCCTATCTAATATTTCTGAGCAAAATTTGTCTTGTCCCAGTACAGATATATTGTGTGGGCAGCTCTTGAGGTAATTTTATTGTAATCAGGTGTGCGTTAGCATGCTAGTTGTTGTTAGCCTTACTGTACAGCAAAACTCCACACTGGTCTCGGAGAGTTGTGAAAAGCTCTTATAAACTCATAATGGTGAATAATTAGGATGCTCAGAAGGCATCAGGTAAGTGAGGAATAACTAAATGAACCACTTCTGTTTTTCATGTTTTTAAGGCAGTAAAATACAGTGGGTACAGCTCCGTTAAAAACTAAAAAAAAAACAAAAAACAGTTTAGTATAGGTTGGCAGTTTCTGGGTTGAAATCATCCAAATGATTCTAATGACGGTGTATGTAACACAGAAGAGCACTTCCTGTATTACCACATGACATCACAATGTGGAACAGAGTGTTTTCCATTGGAGAGAAGAATGCAGTTTGTATTAATGAAACACAACACCAGGTATGTTTGTGATGAGGAAACAACATTATAACATAGACCAGAAAATAGCGTAATATAGGCCCTTTAAAAGAAAGATTTTGCCACAGATGGAGGAAAACAAAACTTTTTACTCAAGTTAAGTACTTGTAATGTTACAGAAGTACTTGAAGTATGATGCAATAAAACTACTTTTAGAAGTCAGTCTCTGGGAGAACATGCAAACTCCACACAGAAAGAACCCAGAACCTTCTTATTGTTGATGATGTTTGTGAATCAGGCGAAAAAGAATATGGCTAAAGAACATATCATGAATCTGCTGTGTCTTCTTAAAGTGGAAGTTACAAACATTTTCTAAGAACACACTGCTAAATTTGACCCAATGATCCGAATCCTAAGAGTGAAAAGTTGATGTGTTGAGATCCATATCTGAGTTAAGACCTCTCATCAGGTATTTCCCATGGGCAGCAGCTGCATTGATTGGTGGAGAAAGGAGGGGCGGGGGTTCCTTCTAAGCAGAGATTGGCTGAGGAGCAGAGTAATAGAGTATTGATGGTCTGGCTAGAGTCATGTGATTATTGTTGTTAGCTGCTCTCTGCCACTTTAGAGGGCTTCACAGCTCTGTCTCACCACATGCATTAGTCAGTGTACTTGCTCTACACTTTTATCAAGATTTTGTTGGGTTTGAATTTTTTTTTTGAAGGGGGGGGTGTTATATAAGCAAAAACCCATTTCCTGATTCCATTGATCTCTTTGAGTGGTCAGATCTTAAAATCAGAGGTTGGTAGCACTCAGTTACATTTACTTGAGTAACTTTTTTAAGATGTCTGTGTAATCTCTCATCTCTCTCATCCAGATATCCACAGCAAAATTTGAGTGAAGACGTCTCATCCAAGCGGCTTCTTCAGCTCTGGTCAGATTGTTGGTGGACACAGTCCACAAGTGACAAAAGCTTTTTCTGTGTCTGTCCTTTGAAATACCAGATTTTGTGTATTATTTAACATTTTGTCTTGTCAATTACATTAATTTCAAATTATCAATCAGATGTTACTCTTTACATTAGCCTGACATAAGTCATAGT
>KN468739.1:0-34317 GCA_000787095.1 Periophthalmodon schlosseri | reverse complement strand
ACACAGGAGTCATTTAGTCGGCTGAATAGGTGGTATTCTCATGACTTAACAAAATTGCAGAATAGAGAAGTGAAGTAAATGCAGAAAAAGATGACGCTAAACAGGAAGTAGTTTAGTGTTTACTCTAGCTTTAGCTTTAACCTCGCCTCACAGCGCCACAAACTTGGAATGCCAAAGGTCTTTTTGCTGAGATCACTGAGATCGGCCTTATAATTACAAATATAATTCAGATACGATTTTGATTTTATTTAGTAAGAAAACATTTGTTAAGTTTGGGTGACGTCAGTGTCTCACAGAGCAGAGCCCTGCCCCTGGACCTGGAGCTGTGCCCGGAGCATGGAAACACAACTCGACTGGAGGGAGCCACACTAAACAGATCTGCTGAAAGGCGGTCCCAAGAGAAACCATGCCAGTGGAAAACAGGTTTTATATGTAAAAATGTAAAATGTTGTAGAACCCTCCTTGTAGTTAGCTGTACGATTCTGTGCAATGCTCAGCCCACCTACGTCACCCATGCTCCCACACGACAATTCTCCATATGATGCGATGTGCAGTAGTTTCAGAGCGCCAAAAACAAAAGTGAAACATGTGAATACGTTGTTTTCGGCAAATATAGCATTAACAATAACAGGTAACATGGTGATCTAAATATGTTATGTGTTAACAGTTAATACCCCATAGAAGTAAAATACCCCCTCTTTAACAGTAAAATCTGATGCAGTTTATTCTAAGACCATGATGTAATAAAAAAGGTGCAGTGTCACTTTAAGAGCAGGAGTCTGTTATCTGAGCGTAGTACTAGGCTTTCTGCAGTGTGTGGTTGTGGTTCCCTCTCCTCTCAGTCTGCTGCTCTCTCTCTCTCCTATCCTCTCCATTCCTCTCCACATCCTCCTGTGTTTCTCCCAGCGACAGGCAGCGTGCATCGCCATGGAAACTGGGTCACGCAGATGAGATGTTTTGGAGTGTGCCTTCGGTGTCAGTCAGGCAGAGAGAGAGAGAGAGAGAGAGAGAGGGAGTGTGTGGTCGGTGTGAGTGAGAGAGAGAGAGAGAGAGAGAGAGAGAGAGAGAGAGAGAGAGAGAGAGAGAGGGAGAGAGGGTGAGAGAGAGGGGGCGGGAGAGAGAGAGAAAGGGAGGAGGGAAGTCAAGAGCAGGAGCATCTTTCTCTACACTAGGCATTCTGGACAAGATACTATTTAAGTTAGTTGAGGAAATAAGTAACATATGTGTTGCTACACTATGACCTGTTAATATCAGGTATCATAGTGGTATTGGACATGAAAACTGGTATGAGTCGTTTTATTTATTTTATTTTTTTAATGTATTTATCAGTTTCTTTGCATAAATAAATGAATTTGAAGAGCAAAGATGATTATACCAGACTGTTGATGATTACTAACTAAAGGAGAGACAAATTTAGTGATGATCAGTTTGAAAAAAATAGTGGGCTGGACTTAAGCTGGAACGTCTGTTCCATCTTAAACAAGGGGTATTATGCAAAATTGACTTTTTGGAGCTTTCTACCATGTTACAACGTGGTTTCCTCCTCAAAAAATACCTCATAGAAGTGTAATACCCCCCTCTTTAAGGTATTCCTCTTTAATTCCTATCTCTGTTCATACAAAACCTGTTTTTAGGTTTAGGTGTTTAGTCACACTTTAATATTTTGTATTTAAAGATTAACATATTCCTAAAGTCTCTATAACCTGCTCCATGTAAAAGACTCACAGCTTTATCGGTAAGTTGATTAAGAGTTTGGTGTTAGTTTCCTACATGTCTCCATCCTTGTGCTCCATAACTCAAACAAGGCAAAATCAAAGAAATATATATGTTAAAATGCATATGCCAGGTTAGACTACTCATTTCATTAAAACAAAGTTAACATCATTATATTTACGATTGTATCAAAAATCTCTTTTTTGGTGAAGGTTATAATTGTACTTCCTGGTTAGACACGGGCGGCAGATATGGCACATGTAGAGTTATGTAACCTAGAAACCATAATGTTAACAAGGGCCAAAACGAAATCACACAATAGTTATGATTTGACAAAAAAATCAATGTTTGATTTGTCAGAAAAATATCTTCCTTGTGTGTGTAAATTGTCCCTGTATTTGGATGGGATTGATGGCAGTTAATGACATAGGTAGAGGGATTCTGTTTTAGAGCTCAGTGCTACTTAAGGCTGGTAGTATATGTGTTGGACAAAGACTCACCCGCGGACGCTTCCAGACCACCCGTCCGATGCGGTTGCCGTGGAGAAAGAGGGAGTCATCTTTGGCGGGGAAGCGGGGGTCCTCAAAAAGCAGGCCGCTCTGCAGACACTGCCTCTTCAAGGTGGAGTACTGCTGCCCCTCGAACGCCTTCACGGAGCAGAACATGGTCAGGACCTGCACACACCAGGGCACAGGACGGCACGTCAACCACAATACTATACAATACACATCGGAGGCCAACCAAAACGTGCAATAGGGATGCACCTATCCTATACTGGTATCGAATATCAGCGCTAATACTGAAAAATTTGCAGGATCAGATATCGGCTTCCAAATATCATTCAGCAGATCATTCAGGTTGGACGTATAAACTGATGTAATGAGACTATTTCCTGGTCGTAGTTACCCCAGAAAGTCTCATAATGTTTGAACTTTTAGTTATACAAAGCTGTTTTGTAGTTACATGAGGGATAAATTTAAGCTACATAACACATTTGGAGTTTTATTTTTCTTTTGCTATGGATCAGACCTGGACGACTGAGGGATTACACAGATACATTTGGAGTAGTTAGATCTGGAGTACTACAGTAGCTATAGTACCAAAATCAGTCTCAGAACTGAAAAAGCTATATCGGTGCAATCCTGATGTGTATTAGTTGCCTAACCATTTTCTTTAGATAAGGATTTATATGGGACAACAGCAGAAAGGAGAAGTTAGTGAGTTATCTGAAGATTTGGTAATTTTTGGTATTTACATGTAAAAAGGCAGATTAAACTCATGATTCACAAGTTGAATCTGTCTTTATATTCATACATTGTTTCCTAGTACTTTTTTCTTCATAAATAGTTGTTTTTGCATGAACTCCCGTACAGGTGTGTCTTGTGAGTGCTTTTTGGGTCAGATACATAGAGATACGTAACCCCTTTTTCAGAACTTCATTAGTTGACTACAGACCTTAAAGACCAGATTTAACCAACAGAAAGTTAGAAAATCAACAATGAAACAGAAACAGAATCAACAGAAAACAAGCAAATGGATAACTGTCCCAGAACATCCCCTGTCCTTAGACCCTCCTTCTCGGCAAGGAAAAACTCAAAAAAACCCAGTGGGAAAAAGAGAAACCTCGAGGAGAACCACAGTGAAGGAGAGATCCACTCCCATGGACGGGCAGCTACAAATTTGTCCAGGACTAATGTGCATCCATTTGCAGATAGAGTTCAAGACTGTAGGGCCACAGACCACTCAACTAAGGGACAGAGGGGGGCTTATCCACGGCTTAGCCAAGATATTAGGAAGAGAATTGTGGACTTGCACAAGTCTGGTTCATCCTTGGGTGTAATTTCCAGATGCCTAAAAGTGCCACGTTCACCTGTTCAAACATTTATACGCAAATATAAAGGGAATGTCCAGCCATTATACCGCTCAGGAAGGAGATGGGTTCTGTGTCCCAGAGATGAACGTGCTTTGGTCCGAAATGTGCATATCAACCCAAGAACAAAAGCAAAAGACCTTGTGAAGATGCTGGCTGAAGCTGGTAAGAGTTTGTCATTATCCACAGTGAAATGAGTACTGTACTGACATGGGCTGAATGGAAACTCTGCAGGAAGAAGCCATTACTCCAAAACAAACATAAAACAGACAGATTACAGTTTGCAAATGACACAGGGACAAAGACCTGAATTTTTGGAGTCCTGTGGTCTGACAAAACTAAAATTGAATTGTTGAGCATCGTTTTGTTTGGAGAAAAAAGGGAAGTTTGCAAGCCTGAGAAGACCATCCCAACTGTGAAATTTGGGGGTGGCAGCATCATGTTGTGGGGTTGTTTTGCTGCAGGAGGGACTGGTGCACTTCACACAATCGATGGCATCATGAGGAAAGAAATGTGGAAATACTGAAGCAACATCTCAAGACATCAGCCAGGAAGTGTGGGTGCAAATGGGTCTTACAAATGGACGATGACCTGAAGCATACTGCCAAACTGGTTACAAAGTGGCTTAATGATAACAATCTCAATCCTATTTAAAATGTATAGGCAGACCTGAAAAGACATGTGCGAGCAGGGCGGCCTAAAAAAAACTTGGCTCAGTTACACCAGTTCTGTCAAGTGGAATGGGCCAAAATTCCTGCTAACTATTGTAAGAAGCTTTTGGAAGGATATCCACAACGCTTGACCAAAGTCATACAGTTTAAACAAAATGGTACCAAACACTAATGAAATGTATGTAAACTTCTGACTTTGAAGATTGATTGTGTATTCAGATGTGTGACTAATACATAGAATTTTAAACAATGCCGCACCTCCACCACTTAAGAGATTTGTCCAGCTTTACTCTGAGCAGACCAGCAGAACATCCAGGTCCACAAGTCACAATGACTGCAGACTCCCCAGATGGAGCTCAGCCTTTGCACAGACAGCCTTCTCATACAAGGGCATTAAAGAATGGAACAAGCTCCCAGACAGACTGACACTCTCCTCTGACCTGAGGGACTTTTCTTATAGAAAAGTCATTTTAGAAAGTCAGCATTGTCAACACTAATTTGCATGTGGCAGCTTATCTGGTAATTTTTGACATAATATTTGAGTAATCTTAAATGTGGAACTGTGGAGTGTGATGTTTTTAAATGAAAGAATGGGAGAGTGCATGGTTTGATTGTAAATGGATGGATACTTGGGTGTATTTTAATTGTTTGCTAACCTGCCTGAGGACTGCAGATGGAAATTAGCTTTAGCTAAATCTGGTGTAAAGCCTCTTCTCTTTTCTTGTCTCTTCTTTTCTGAGATGAATGTGTTTGCACATGGTCCTTGTTAAAATAAACCAATAAACTAAGACAGTAATGAAAAACTGCCTAAAAAATCTTTCTCTCATTATTTAGCAAATAGAAGTCATTTTGGTAATCCTAACTGACCTAAAACAGGAAAAGTTTAGTTTGATTTCATGTCAGACAGTAAGAAAATAAAGCGTATGTGTCTTTTTATATAGTGTATGTAAGCTTCTGGTTTCAACTGTACATCCGTGGGTACAAGATATTGCCATTAATCTTGCAGCCTTCATGCTGAAAACACAATTTAAATGGAGGCAATTAGCAGATCACAAAAGCAGCAATTTTTGAAGTACCATAATTTCCTCAACAAACAACAAAATCTCCTGTGTTATTCTGCATAAAAACTGCTAGTAGTGAGTTAGTAGTTGATGACCTTTGAGATAATCAGATGAGTGGAGAAACAAGCCTAAACCCAGTTATCCAGGATGTGACAACCCAAAGTGTATTTGCTCTAAGCTGATTGACAGCTTAATCCAGCCAACACCCAAAGACAACAGTGAGAGGCCCCAGAGGAGAGGATCCACATCCAACCATCAGTGCATTTACATCTGGAGAAGCTGATACGTACTCCGATGATTTACATTAGGTGCAGATAAGGAGAGGTGTTTAACTGCACGGGGTAAGAAACAGACAGGAAAATATTAGACATGTGTTTAGACATTTACTCACTTGTTTTAGATCAGAAACAATGAAAAACTACAGCATCTTCACCGAGCACATGTTATTCTGTTTTGGTCTGCTATGTTAAAGTGAAAATGAAACTTACTGGAGCTGCAATGTGTTTATTTGTGCTGCGGAGTTCGTAGCATGTCTGAAAATTAAATGCTCAACGTAAATGAGATGTCAGTGTGGTTATATGTATGATAGCTGTTTATATTAGCAATTACAGCTGCACAGTTTTAGTGCTAATGCTAAATGACTAGATGCCGTTCGCACCTATTGGGTTCTTTGGCCTGCATGTAGATTGGGACAAGAGTGGTCTGACAGGTTTTGGGGCAAAGACCATTCGAATTTCATTGTTTAGTGCACTCGCAGTTCTCTCTGTATGTAAACATAGTGACTGAAAGGCTCCATAGGAGAGGGGGTGTGGCTGGGTATTTCTCACATTGTGGAACTACAATCTGTATACACACTCACATTATGGGGACCTGCCTCCCTTATGAGGACAGATTTCAGGACCTAAACTTCAGAACATTCTCTATGGAGATAAAAAGTTGTTATACCATAGTGTGGAATATTATAGCCAACGGAACAGCCTTTCCATGGAAACAAGCAGGAGGTGCCCATTCCTCCAAGCCAAATAAGAGTCAGGTTTGTGGACACTCACAGTAAGGACACATTTTTCAGTGCAATAAAAACAACCAAAATAAAAAAAAAACAAAACATGCTTTTAATTTTGTCAATTTTTGGCTATACAGTTCTTTTAAAGTGGACCTGCTATGCAAAATTTACTTTTTAGAGCTTTTAACCATGTTATAGTTGTTTCCCCTCACCATTGACCCTCTGACGTGGTATTTGGAGTGATTAATGCATTTTTGAGTAGTCTTTAATCACTTATTTTTAAGAAGCCATTTTGCTGATGAACTCCCATTTTCTTTGCTATGATGACATTCACGACAAAGTCTGTGCCCATTGTGCACCGCAGTTTTCTTACGTGGAAGTCTGCGGACTTGTTTCTTTTATTTCGATTTAAAATGTCCAAATTCTAACATAATGCTTCACGGGTGTCATAGATTATAACAACAGAGCAGACACGAGCGCAACATGTCTTCTTTAAAATAACTGTAATTGTATTTTAGTAACCGTTATAGTTAAATGGACTGTACAGACTCTAAAACACATGCCAGAACATGTTTTAAAACAAAGACAGCAGCATTATTATCTCAAAATGTAAAAAACAATGAAACTATTTTTGATTTTCATCAATAATATTTTAACCTCTATTTGGTTAAAAATGTCAGCGTACAATAACGTTTGATGACCTGTCGACTAATCAAAAACATAACTGCTGACCAGTCAACTACTAAAAAAATTGTTCGTTGAAGTCCTATCCAAAGTAGGGTTGTGAAGGTATCGAAAATCAGATGGAGCCTATCTGGACGACTGAGGGATTAAACAGACATGAAACCAGTTGGTAATATAAAAGAAAGTACTACGATTTAATGATGAAACACATACATTCTGTTGTCTAAAGAGAGATTTGTTTTTAAATGATCATTGTGGTATCGGAATCAGTATTGAGTATTGAGTCTATTCCTTAGTATCAAAATCAAGTTTGACATTTTAATATCGTGACAGCACTAGCCAGGACATGTTTTATAACAAAGACAACGGCATTATTAAATCAAAATGTCAAAAAAGAATAAACAATTTTCAATTTTCATTCATGAATAATTCATGTCACAGTTCTATCCAGGAGCCTTCAATCACCATATTTCAATCTTTATTTGCTTAAAAATGTCAGAGTCTCTCATGAAGTCCAGTCTATAGCAATTCTTCACTCTCCCCCGTAGTGAGAGTGCATGTAAAACCTGTCTACTCCTTATTGACGTGAATGCAGATGTTTTGACCTGTCCACCAGTCACTGTTCACAGAGGTCACGATCGATGGCTTTAAAGGAGAACGGAGAGACATTTCCAGCGCAGCACCAAACCACAGACACACTTTAAACTAACTCATCCATCTAGTCAAGTCATCTACATCATAAGTCATTCTGTGCAGGCCACAGGTAAGTGAATATTCAGCGTATATTTAACATATTTAGATCAGCATGTCACCTTTTATTGTTTTGAAAATGCTATATGTACAAAAACAATGTATTAACGTGGTTTGTTTTGGGCGCTCCGAGTCTCCTCCCTTTGCTCCCCGTGCTAAGTCACTCCCCATTCAGAGCGCTATCACAACACAGTGAGCGTGCATCCCGCAAATTAAACTACTGCACATCACATCAGGTTTGTGAAGTTGTAGTGTATTGTATTGTATCATGTTTTTGTACATTTATTTATGGAGAATTGTCATGTGGGAACTTGGCTTGTGGGCGGAGCACTGGACAGAATCTTACAGCTAACAGTAAGGAGGATTCGAATAGGGCCAAGGAGAGATCGTAAGCATGGCAGAAAGTTCCAAAAAAACAATTTTGCATAATACCCCCTCTTTAATCAAATAACTAAAATATACTAAGACATATTGGGCAAAATGAACTTTTTAGAGCTTGTAACCATAATTAGTTGTTTCTTCTCATTTACCCTCTGAAGTTGTATTTAGAGTTATTCCTGCATGTTTGAGTAATCTTTACTCCCCTGTATTCAAGACGTCATTGCTCCTATCTCCCCCTGTTTTCACAGCTACACAGCTACAGCTACGGTACACGCTCTCTGTACTTACTTTGTTCTCTAATTTTATTCTCTCAGTTGGTGATACACGTAGGATTCTGCAGCATCGCGTAGCCATTTTGCCGTTAATGAAAAAAAATCCTCTACTCTGTGTGATCTGCAAGTATCCATAGGAGGGACCGACAGCATGCGGTGCTTTGTCGTGATGTTGTTAACGGCGACGTAAAGTAAAGGGACAGGTGGGAATTGGCTCCTAATACCTCATTGGGCTCCTCTATTTTCCAACCGAGGTACTAATGATCCGCGGGTGTCACAGATTTTACTTATACAGCAGAAACGAGCACAACATGTCTTCTTTAAACGCAGTAGTACACAGTCACATACAGTACAGGACAAAAACTGTCAAATAGCTGCAAAAGGAGTTGAGAAAAATAAAAACTTCCAAACAAGGCTATAAGGTTGATATTTCTGCAATTTTGGGATTATAACTGAAATTGAAACATTGAGAGAATATCAAAATGTATTAAGATAAAAAAAAAAAAAATGGTATCAGTATCAGCGCCTACCTGTAACCCAGAGGCATTTTTGGTACTGTCAAAAGTGCACAGTATGCTAACCCTGCCAAGCTCTAGATCTGGAGCTGGTCAGCCTGACTCTGCACTGCGGTAACCCACTGCTCCTGACAGGTCGCCCCAGCGCCATAGAAGGATGGATTTTCTGAGGACACATTAATCAAGTATACTTAAAAGACACGTTATGCAATGTTGACTTTTTTGAGGTTTGAACCGTGTTATATTGTTGTCCCCTCATCAAAAACATTCCTGCAGTTGTATTTTGCTTCATTTATACTTGTTTCACTAATCCATTAATACAAGGTCGTCTTCTCTGAGCACTCAACACGCTCTGCTTGCATGTTGCCTGGATTGTTGCGTCAAATGTAAAACTCTGGCTTTCCGTGCGCATTTTTTTAAATAACCATCACCGGGTTCATTCTGTGGTCACTTTGTGTTCATCATAACTATAGACTGTATATAAAAATTGATATAGTTGGCCCGCTAGCCACCGCATTCCAAATGGGAAGCGAGTATGGGCGCAAAGCTCTGGTTTCGATTGACCTCGCGACCCTCTTTGTGTAACTTCTGCTGTCAGGCTCGTCATTCTAACCTTAAACTGTTCGTTTTAACCTGCTTTACATGATCCTGGTGTTTTTATTTCGCAATTTTGTCCATAAATTAACATATGAACATTAATAACCAACCAATCAGGCGCTAGCGTTAGTAAAAACCAGTGGTGCAGGTGGGAACAGGTCGAGTACCTTCACCAACCTCGCAGAATTCCAAATGGAACCTGAGTCCAGATTAGCCGCTATAATAAGACCCCCTCTTTGAAAAAGTAAAAAACGTCGTAAAAATCAAGTACTGTGCCTTTAATTTATGGGTGTATAAACTTTGTGTTTTGTCTAAATTCCTCAGAGGATATGGAGTTAGTTCACACCTCGCAGTAGCCTCATTGTCATTCCTCGCGATGCTCTATAGAAGCTGAGCGTATAATTGATTTTTCATATAGATATCCCCAGCAGACGCTCGCACAATCTGGACGTGGGTTCTTGAAAAAAAAAAAAAAAAGAAAAAAAGAGAGAAAGAGAGAGACACGGGACACAGTTGGAAGGTGAGGGGGACAGATGGTGCACTGGGACAAGCATGCTGTCTCCTCTGGCCCCTCAGCTCCACCTGTACACGGGGAGGGGAGGGAGGGAAAAGACGAGGAGAGACAAAAGGGAAGAGGAGAGAGACGAGAGGTGGGAAAAGGAAAGAGGATTAGAGAGGGAGAGAGGAGGGGAGAGGAGGGGGGAGACACAGAGAGAGGAGGAGAGAAAGGGGGCAGGAGTAGGGGAGAGAGAGAGAGGGGAGGAGATAAGAGGGGAGGTGAGAAGAAAGAAGAGAGGAAAGGAAAGGAAAGGAAAGGGGAGAAATCAGGAGAGGAGAGAAGGGCAAGAGAAGAAAAAGGGAGAGAGGAGGGGAGAGAGGAGGAGAGATGAGCGAGGAGAGATGACAGACAAGGGAAGAGAGGGAGAAAGGAGAGAGGAGGGGAGAGTAGGGGAGAGAAAAGTGACGAGAGAGATGAGGAGAGAGGGGAAGAGGAGGGGAGAGAATGAGAGAGAAAGGTGAGAAGAAGTGGGGAGGAAAGCGGAAGGGAGAGACAAGAAGGAGAGAGGCAGGGACAGAAGGGAGTGAGACGGCGAGAAAGAGGAGGCGAGAGAGGAAGAGAGGAGAGATGAGGAGGAGAGAGAGGAGAGACATGGAGAGAGAGAAGAGAGAGAGGAGGAGAGAGTGGGACAGAGAAGAGAGAGGAGGGGCGAGAAGAGGAGAAAGAGGAGGGGAGAGAGGAAGAGAGAGGGACAGTGGAGAAGAAGGGAGAGAGAAGAAGAGTGGAAAGAAAAAAAGGAAAGATTAGGAGAGAGAGAGAAGAGGGGAGAGAGGATGAGAGTGAGGAGGAAAAGAGGAAGGTGACAGAAAAGGAGAGAGAGAGGAGAGAAGAAGAGCGGAGAGGAGAGAGAGGCTGAGAGCATATTTGATTCCACACTCAGAAAGAGGGAGGGGCCAACTGGGGACTCATATCAGAGTGTGATGTTCACTTCAGTAAAGTGAGAGCTTAGATGGGTTTAAAGCGAAGACTGAAACATTAAAGGCTCTGTACCTGATTTTTACTGTCTTCAAAATGTGAAAAACAGAAATAGTTCAGTTTAAACAGTGGTCCAAAGTTATTCCTCACTTACCTTAGGCATTCAGAGCATAATTATTTATTTCCTGATTCTCTGACTCAATAATTAGATGCAGAGAGAACACTGGGGACATATTTTCACCTCAAAAGCCACTTATACACTTCTCCAATACTTTATGAAGATCTGAGGCTGGTCATCAGTGAATCTCCCTGTTTTCAGATGGACGTGGAAAAATATGACAGGGGACCAGTGTTGGACAAGATCTTTCAAAAAAGTAATTAGTTACAGCTACCCCTTCTCCCCCAAAGTACTTGCATTAGTAACTCCATCACTGTATGATGAAAGTAACTAATTACCAGATAAATAAACTATTAAATTACAAAAAAAATCCTCAAAACAACACCAGCTGCTTTTTTAAGTAAAAACAAGCTATATTCAGCCTTATTTGCCCTGCAAATCACCAAATGCACTGAGAGGCAATGTTATAAGATATTCTCCTCCACAGAGGTCATAAGCACCGAAAACAGACTCACAACTGTACAGTCATAACAACACAGAGCAAACTACTATCCCCTTTACACAGCAGACTGTGGCTAAACAGCATTTATCAAACACAGTGATATCAGAATATTACAAACATGTGCATGCCACATGAGAGCATTTATAAAACCAGAGGTGAACCGCCAAACAGATGTTAGATTAGCTGCACTTACGATAAGTAGCGTGAGCAGAGGTGTCCACTATCGCTGCGCTGATGTCTTTTTAGCGATCTGTAAACTCCAGACACACGTGTCACCCCGCTGTAGTCGTCTGTTTGTTCTCCCATCACAAAGAACCGCCAATTAACAATGTTTATCCATACAAACCACAATAATTGGCATATTTCCTCATTTTCCTTTTCGCAAACAGTGAGTATTCGCCCGCTTGTCAGCATTAAACTAATGAAATGTTAGGAAAGTCTTTACAGCTGCCTAAAGCTACTTCTGACTGGTCACCTTTACAAACTCTGTTTTAGCCAATCACTGTCTCTAATCTCTCGTCTCCGTCTTGTTTACTTCCCAAAACAAAGGAAAAACTTTGCAGCTCCTCTGAATGAGATGAGAGAGCTGTGTCTGATCTGAGAGTCACAGTAAAATAACGAGCCCCATTACACTGACAGTAACTATAACAGCGTTACAGCAGAGGAAATAGTCATTAGTTAGATTATTCGTTACTGGTAAAAATAACACTGTCACTAATGCTGTTATACTTAAATGGCGTTATTCCCAACACTGCAGGGGACTGAACAATATCTATACTGTACTATTTTCTATTTTCTCACAAACATACCTGGAGTTGTGTTTTGTTTCATTCACACATGTTTAACACACAAACCCTGCATATTTCAGCTGAGTTCTTGTCTCAAACAGAAAACACACCACTTTGTGATGTCATGTGGTAATACAGAAAGTGCTCCACTGTGTTTTTAAACTCCATACACTCCATGATTTCAGTCCTGGAAATGCTAATCTCTACTGAGCTACAGGTAAAAGGAGCTGTTAAGTTGAAAACTACCACTACATGACATCACAAGGTGGAACAGAGCATTTTGAGCTTTGGAGATGTAGACAGACTAATAATAAAGTGTTACTCAAACATCTGTGAATGAAACAAAAGACAACTCCAGGTATGTTTTTGATGAGGCAACAACACTCAAACATGACTAAAAGTTCACATGAGTCAATTTTGCGTAATATAGGACCTTTAATCTGAGGTGGGAGAAATGTCATTTTGTTTGTAAGTGATGGTGACCAATGAGCTCCTTCATTTCACATGCGTCACTGAAATAAGCAAATCTGATTGGTCACTTGTGTTTGGTCCTGAGTTGAGAAGCGTCATAGGGGGTGAGGACCAGACTGATATCCCTCTGTATAAACAATACAAAGAGATATCATGGGGCTTGCCGGCCCAGCCCAGCCCTGCTTTGACCTCATTGTAGCCGGTTCAAATGCACAAAGCACTTACAGCTACTGCAAAAGCAAATTGAATTCAGTCAACTGGACAAAGTTTTTAGGAGTCAATACTTGAATCACGCCCTTACCAGTTCTGACTGCCTGACCACTATTCTGTCAGAACTGAAAAGCTCTAGTGACAGTGGCAGAAATGAACCTTTCCTGAATATGTTTAGAATGATCTTGAGTTGTATCAGAACAAGTATAAGACACATAGACTAGTGTACAAACATGGACCACTATGGAACTAGGCCTGTCATGATAATTACTATATCGACTTATTCAATATATAAAAGTTGGAACAATATATTTTGTGGCTCAATATTTATCGTGTGTACAGTTTCTTTGCAATAATGGAGAGAATTTTGTTATTTTTGTTGTAATGCAAAAAGATTTGAGCTGTAGAGGGTCTTAAAAGTCACTATATGATGCAATAATCACTAAAAGTAATTACTGCATCATTCGGCTATTTATCTGTTGCAGCCCATGCCTTTTAATGTTACCGTCTGTTAAAAAAATTGGTTTACTGGGATTATCTTGCATTATTGTTTTTGTGTCAGTGGTATAAAGTATTTTCAATATTATCATTTATCGCAGTATATCTCTGTAGCAATATATATTGTGCTTCAAAATTTGTTCCATCTAACATGTATTGAACGATAAGTCGATATTGTAATTATCGCACACAGCCTGCATTACACAGACATAGTGAATCATGATATGACAATATGACCAAAACATAATTTGACAAAACTTTACAAAGATGAGTGGGTCTGGAACCGTATCCTGTCTACCCGATTCCAGAGGGTGTGATTGACAGGTGGATTAACCAATCAGAGAGATGCATGGTCCGTTGTCAACCTCAATTTTGATACTAAGGTATAGACTCGATACTCAATACCGATTCCGATACCACGATGATAATAAAAGACACTCTTTATTTAGACAATAGAATGTAACTTTTATCTGTGTAATCCCTCAGTCGTCCAGTAGGTTCCATAGTGGTTCATGGGTGTGTACTAGTCCATGTGGTCTTATATCTTATATCTTCTGATACAGCTCAAGATCATTCTAAAGATATTCAGGAAAGGTTCATTTCTGTCCCGTTAATGTGACTTTTTTAGTATCGATACCTGCTTAAATGAGTATCTAGTTTTGATACTTCTCACAACCCTATTCCAGATCTTGTGTTGGAGAATGTTACCTACTCAACCTAATTAAATGTTATAATAAGTGACATCACAAAGGCGATAAATGCATAAATAATGGTGGTGGAAGCCAAGACACTTTAGTTACACTTTCTGTCTCTTTATGTCACACAACAATTTATCTACTACTTTGCAGCTGATGTCATCAACATTCCCTGGGGGTGTGATGCTAACTGTAGGCATTGCTCTGTCTGAAGCTCTCTTACTTAAGTTAGACATTATGTGAGTTGTTTTAACATAGTCTGATCATAAAGAACTGACTTAGCTGGAACTACAAAAGGTGAGCTGATTTTGTGCTGTTAAACAAGTCGCTCACAGATAAATTTATAGTCACAAGTTAGCTAGCGTTTGCCAACAGTTTTCCAGTTAGTCATTCTCACCTTTTTGTTGAAAATCAAACCCCTAAACAGGACCATGAGCTCGTATTGATCACAGGCTCCTGAAAATGTGTTCTTTACATCCATTTTGTATTCCTTCTTGAGATTTAAGAAAATCTTAAAACTTTTTGGCTGTTTGCTAAAATGTGCATTGTGTCTCCATGGCAGCTTCTGAACATTCTGCCACACAGATACATGCAGAACACTGCGTGATGTCACTGCAAAAGTATCACTAACCATGATTAGAAGGAAAATGGATTTAATCCTGTCTCCTGCCATACTACTGTGTAACTGACTCAGTGGGAGCAAACGAACGCAGGCACAGATTATACTGTCTTAAAAACATGAAAAACAAAACTAGTTCATCTTAAATGGTTTGCAATGGTCCAAAGTTATGCATTACCTGATGCATTCCAAACATCTTAATTATTCACAGCTACGTAGCTTGATGTATCTGACCCAAAAAGCACTCACAAGACTACACTTGCACGGGAGTTCATACGAAAACAAATATAAGTACTAGGAAGCAATATATTTATATAAAGACAGATTCAACTTTTTAATCTGCCTTTTTAAATACAAATACCAAAAAATACCACATCCTCACCTAACTCACTCACTCACTAACTTCTGCTGTTGCCTCATATAAATTCTTATAATCCAAATAAAAATAATTAGTCGACTAAGACTCCATGGACCGATTAATCGACTAAATGACTAAAGGCCTACAGCACTAAAGCTTTATATTTAGTGAACTTGTGACTGAAATTGAACAGGGCAGAGCAGCATCCAGGGACGTGCACAGACATTTTAAGGGGCAGGTGCTCTACCAAGAAAAAAGGGCACTTTTCCATGTCGCTTAAAAGGAACCTATCCACGATCTTTTTAAGTAAGCAAATACAATTTTGACTCTTTAGAAATGACTTTTAGATGCGTGTGTCTACTGAGGTTTAACAACAAAGCTTTGTGTATAGGTGTATATGAGCTGAGCGATCAATAAGAATATAAGACAAATGAGAGAGACAGAGCCAAAAGGACCATGTAAAGGGGGTGTGGGGGGTCTCCCCCAGGAGATTTTTGTTAAAATAAATGTAATTTCCTGTATTTTAGGTGAAGAAATACTATTTTTTAGCAGTCTGATACAGAAGATGTGCACATCCCTGGCAGCGTCTCAGACACTTCAGGACCATGGACAGCACCACACATCCAGGAGCATCTCACTTCAGCACCATGGACAGCGCCTTGTGTTCTACTCCAGCAAATACAACAACTTTAAGGCTGTAGGCCTTTAGTCACTTAGTCGATTAATCGGTCGATGGTGTCTTAGCTGACCAATACTAGTCGACTAATTGTTTTATTTAGATAAGGATTTATAAGGGACAACAGCAGAAAGGAGAAGTTAGTGAATGAGTGAGTTAGCTGAAGATATGGTATTTTTTGATATTTCTATGTAAAAAGGCAGATTAAACTCATGACTCATACATTTAATCTATCTTTATATTAATGTATTGTTTCCTAGTACTGTTTTCTGCATAATTAGTTGTTTTTGCATGAACTCCCCCTGGCGCAGTCTTGTGAGTGCAGTTTGGGTCAGATACATAGAGACACGTAATAGTTTTGAGAGCTTTTGCCATGTCCCCTTTTTTAGTCTATTTATTTATTTATTTATTTATTTGATTGGGGTAATGCATGTTAATGAACAGACATGATTCAACATGAACGTAAACACACCAGATTATAGCCAAATGCTAATTTCCATCCGTTGTCCCAAGGGCTGGGGTCACAAAAGGGTCAAAATAAAAATTACACACTACACTCATTGCAGAGTTCCCACATTTGCGCATTACACTCATTGCACATTCCACTTATTGCACATTACACTCATTACACAGTTCCCATTATTGCACCATCCAAATTATTGCACATTCCACTAATTGCACACTTCCCATAATTGCACATTCCACTCATTGCACATTCCATTTATTGCACATTACACTCATTGCACAGTCCTCATTATTTCAATCAGTTTGGCCACCCATTCAAGACAATTACATTTTATACCTGCCCCCTTCATTTTGCCCATAAGTCAAATAATCGATCTGCAGGACATGTCTTTAGTCCACCAAGAATTTTTTTAGTCGACTACAGTCAACTTGTGTCAAAGTTTAGAGAATGAATACGTGAAATGTCATTTTTGTTTCATAATAAACTTCCATTTTACAATTTTGTAATTCTTCAAATTGTTGAGTATTAAAAAATAAAATAAAATAATGGAATTCATTAGATTTATAACCTAGTCATACCATGAGATAAAGTCAAATGACAGATCTGTTCCATTTGTAATTACCAACACTACACTCTCCAATTCAACTCTATCTCTCGATCTCTCCCAGGCCCTGCTCGAATGACAATCTGTCCAACGCTCAGCCCACAAGCTGACATCACCCATGCTCCTGTATAGCAATTTTCCATAAATATATAAAAACATGACACAAAACAATGCATTAAACTTCACAAACCTGATGGGATGTGCAGTAGTTTCATTAGGAAAATGCAGGCTGATTGTGTTGTCACAACACTAAAATTTCAAACACGATTTTGATACTAACGAATAAACTCAGTACTCAATAGCAATTCTGATACTACGATGAAAATAAAACACACCCTTTCTTTAGACAACAGAATGTAATTTTCAACATTAAATGGTAGTACTTTCTTTTATATTACCATGTGGCTTATATTTGCGTAATCCCTCAGTCGTCCGGGCGTATACTAGTCTATGTGTCTTATACTTGTTCTGATACAGCTCAAGATCATTCTGAAGCTATTCAGGAAAGGTTCATTTCTGTCCTGTAAATGTGATTTTTTTAGTATCCATACTTGCTCAAATCAGTATCCAGTTTTTTAGTATCTGATTTTAGATTAGATTTTTGACAATCGTGTTTGTGATAGCACTGTGGTAAGGGGAATAAAAACTGAAACTAATTATACATGTTAAAATGTTGTTTTCGGCAAATAAATAATTTTCCAAACAATAAACATCTCTCAAACACAGAGCGTCTGATAAGGAGCAGGTCCTACTCTCCACAGCAGAGTGGTCACGAACAGGGAGCTGCACTCACTGATTACTGACAGTGATCTGTAATGCACCAGCATCCAGCAGCACGGCCAGCCTAGGAGGAGGGAGGGGTGAGGGAGGGAGAAGGAGGAGGAGGAGGAGAGAGGAAGGGAGAGGAGAGAAGATAATGAAGGAGAGGAGAGGAAGAGAGAGAGGAGGAGAAGGAGAGTAGGTATGGGACGATATTGAAAATTGGTGTCACGATAATCATGGTCAAAATAATTGCGATTAAAAATTATATAGCAATAATTATTGAAGTTGCTGACCATTTTTAAATGTTTTGGATATGAATAATTATACATTTAAATTTATGAACAGGCTCCATATTTAAACAACTGTTATAGTATTGTACTTTGTTATAAGTGAAAACAACTATGATCTAGAAGAGATCTTCATGGACAAGTAGTTTATTTCTGCACATTCTGGAGATAAAATGGCCATTATCTTTGTTGGCAATTATCACGATTATATAAAATACCCTTTTATCACAATAAACGATATTATTGTTTATTGTCCCATCCCTAAAGGGGAGGGAGGGAGGGAGGGAGGGAGAGGAGAGAGGGAGAGAAAGTGTTTATTGTCCCATCCCTAAGAGGGAGGGAGGGAGGGAGGGAGGGAGAGGAGAGAGAGGAGAGAAAGGAAGAGAGGGAGGTAGAGGAACAGAGAGAAGGGAAGGGGGGGAGAAAGGAGAGAGGAGAAGAGAGGGAGGCAGAGAAACAGAGAGAGAGGAGAAGGGGAGAAGTAGAGAGCAAGAGATGGAGGAGGAGAGGGAAGGATGAAAGGAGGGAGGGTGTGAAAAGGAGGGAGGAGAGATGAGAAAGGAAGAGAGGGAGGTAGAGGAACAGAGAGAAGGAGGAAGGAGGGGAGGAAGACAGAGCAAAGAGGCTAAAAGAGACTTCACTTTTGACAATATTTATTATGTGTCACTTGTCACTTAAAAGGAAATGTGCAAAACCACGCAATACAATCACACATCCGTCACATGTACCAGCCCCTCCCAGCAGATGTAGCACTAACCACTAGAAGAGAGAGAGAGAGCTGAGAGGAGGGGGGAAAGAGACAGAGAGGGAGCAGGGGGAGCCCAAGGAGAAGGGCTATCCCACTCCCCTCTGCAGTGCACAAGCCATGGCCTGATACCCACCACACTGCCTCTACTACTGCTACTACTACTGCTACTGCTGGTACTGCAAACAGCTCCAGCCCTTAGCAAACAGCAGCTCTTAACACAACAGGATGTGCACTGGAAAACTCATTTTTAACTACAGTGTCACGAATCATTTACAAGTGCAGGCTATAGGCTAAAGATCACAAAAACTATAAGAGCACATTTTAATGCACAAATATCAGTATCACAACAGGAACAGGACCCATTAAAAATACAGTCCGTGTCAATAACATTTCCAATAGCCTATAGATGTATAATACAGCCAAAAGCCCGTTTAATTCTAACCAACTGAACTTGATGCAACAAATTGGCATTAGTGCTAAATTATTCATGCACGAGCAGAGTGATGGACTGTTTGATTTGGTTTTCAGGGCTGTAGGGACTTGCCTGATCTCTGGACTTGTGATGGTCAGATCCGTGCATAAACTGGACTTTAGTATAGCGCTGGCTCTCTGTTTATGAAGAAGTGCAGGCGGGAAATTGGAGCTCGTGCTAGCCCAGTGCCCAAATGCGCGTGTGCATCAGGCTTATTCCTGCATGGCTATGGTCTTATCTCTGTTATGTTGAAATAAGCTAATATTTGAAGCCACACCTCGCCAAACCCGGGGCGCTCTATGCTAAACATGAGGAGCTAATAAACACAGCACTAACACATAAACCCGGAGCCTGGGACATTTGCCGCTGTGTTTGCGCAAACTACAGGACTATTTGGTCTCATGTCCCGGATTAGCACAGATTTCTTGCAGACCCCATCAGAACCACGCTCGTGGCGCGACGCCCCGTGCACAGAACCATAACCTGACAGCTGAGGAGGACAGAGCATCTCCCGAGATTTAACGTGCCGCTTCTGCCGCTTCGCGGCGCGCGACCGCCGCCTCTCCATCAGCGCCCCTCGCAACACCTGCCCGCCGCTTGGGACAGCGCTAGGAGTCGTTACCTAAACCGAGGCCTCTTCCGTGGCAACGAGCTCTCTGTCGGGTCCTCCTCCGGGGGTCCAGCCGGTCCGGCTCTGGCTCTCCAGGGGGCTGCTGGGAGTCCTCAGCACGGAGTCCTCCGCACGTTCTCCCTGCCTGCCTGCTGCGCTGGCGGTGCGCCTCTCCACAGCCGCGGCACAGCAGCGACAAGCTCCCGTCAGCACACAGGCCGCGGCGCGCACGGAAGCGCCGTGCTCACGATGAGCTCTTCGGTTTTTTTGCTCCCAAATAAATAGCAGCCCATATCTACTAGACCACCAGTAAAGATCATATGTTGAACTGAGGTGTTGTTTCAGACATAACATTAAATTAATTAGGATAGAAGATATACTACACAGTGAAATTTCCTCGAAACACACTTCTTTTTATTTTGAAAGGACGGGGAGGAAGTGGAACATGTGCTCGTCTCCCAGTGGTCCTCCCGCCGCTCATTGCCAGGCAGACATGCAGAGGAGAGGAGGAGACTTGAGACGAAGGAGGAAGGGAGCGAGGGAGGGAGCAAGGGAAGGAGCAAGGGAAGGAGCAAGGATCATAGCAAGGATGCACAAGGGTTAGGGATTTAAGACTGAGCATGCGCACACCACTTCTATAATCCTCTGTCATAAAAACAATATGCCACAAGATTAAAATCCACCCAATTTAAATGTTACTTTGAGCATTAATTACTTCACATTATGAGCATCTTAATACATTTTTTTGTGTTAGTAGCAATAGCCCATGTATGTTTATTTAAAGCTTAGGTGGACTTTCAGTATAAATGCTGAACTAGGCGTACATTGGTTTGTCTGTTGTCTCCAAGCAAACAGTAGGCTACGCTGTAAAAATATATGTCAGGCATTGCTGTACTATGGCGCTATCTGCTGGAGACACTTGGAATAGGAAACTAAACTGAAGATGAATTATTGAAGGCATAATTAGTCCCACTGGCTCTTTATGGTCCTAAATATATTATATACACATGAGTACTTGTTTATTGTTAAAACGTCTTAGTGAAACATAATAAATATAAACTATATAACTATACATTATATTACTATTTATCTCATAGGAATTTCTGTGTGTCAAATATTGATGATGGGCAGAGGTGGTAAAGTAGCCAAAACTTGTACTTACATAAGAGCAATGTTACTTCAAAATAATGTTAGTCAAGTAGAAGTACCAAAGTAGTGGTCCAAGAAATGACTCAAGTAAGCGTAAAAAACTATTTGGTAAAACAGCAAAACTACAAATTTAAAGAGTAACTGTCTGATTTATAATTTGAAGTTAATGTAATTTCAAGGACACAGTATTAAATAATGCACAGAAAATATTTTCAAAGGATAGACACAAAAATGAGACAAACTAAATCATATCTGAAGGAGCAGTGCAAGAAACAGAAATGTCCAAATCATTTCATATACATAAAGCTTTTTCACTTGTAGGACTTACAGTGGGAAGAGGAAGTTTCTTCAAATAAAAAAAAAAAAAAAAAAAAAGCTCAAGAAAAAGTAAAAGTATGTGACCAGAAAAATACAGTTTCTTTTAAAAAGTTACCCAAGTGGTTGGGAATATATCACCTTCTTGTCTCCATGGAGATGTGATTGCTTTGACTGGAAGGTTCCACAGTATGACTTTAAACTATCTAGCATTTATAGAATTCATCCATCCAGTTTCTCCTGCTTATCCTTGGAGGCAGCAGTCTAAGCAGGGAATTCCAAGACTTCCCTTTCCACACACTCTTCCTCCAGCTCTTCTAGGGGGGACCCCAAGGTGTTCCCAGGTCAGCTGAGACATTGTCCCTCCATCGTGTCACGTGTCTTTCCCGGGGCTTCCTCATAGATAAAAAAAAAATATTACTGAGCCACCTCTCCACTGATCTGACCTGTAATTTGGCCTACAATAAAAGTTTGAAACAACATATTAAAGCCCCTGTACCTGATTTTTACTGTTTTAAAAACTTGAACAACAGAACTAGTTCATTTTAAACGGTTTGCAGTGGCCTAAAGTGTCCTCGCTTACCTTATTCATTCAGAACATTGTAGAGTTTCTAAGTGCTAAGAGTTTTGCCATCAAGGTGATGCTAACAAACGCTAGCATGCTAATGCGCACTTCTCTGAAAATAAAATGCTTTATATTTAGGAGCAGACTTATCTACACATCAGACTTATTTTGACCTCAAGAGCTGCTTATACAATATATCTGTACTGGGGCAAGACACATTTTGCTCAAATACATGGAAAAAAAATCAAGTACAGGCTTTTTAAAACCAACATTTGCACTAATCTAATCCCAATCTCCATATTTAAAGTGGAACTAAACACTAAATCCACTTTTGCTACTAAACTGTGCATATAGCGTTTTAATAGCATCATCTACTGTTCCTAAATCGAAGCTCGTGCTGCCTCCAGTGGCCTCTGCGATTTCAAGTAGTTGGTGACATCACACACCTCTGCCCTGATTACAGCCAGGTGTTTTTGATTACAAACACCTGCCTGCAGGGGTGAAGTTTAAAGTGTGGATAATGGTTAGACCAATCACACTGCTCCTCATATGTCCAGACCCCGCCCCTCCTCCCCTCACTCTTTTCTTTAGTCCTCCAGGTACTGCCCCGTTTAGCAGCTGTTTGAAATGTGGTTGTGAGCGGAGTTTATGTGTTTAGTCCCACTTTAACATATTTATTTCTTTGCAAAGACATCAAGTGCATGGTTTTATAATAAGGTGCTGTTTATTTCATCATTTCTTAATTCACGGTACACTCTCCTATAGCTTTTGAAGCATCATAGTAAATGTGTAATACTGTCCTCCTCCTCCTCCGAACATCCTGCAAACCTGGGATCCACCGACGCTACTTCATCTGTCCCCGCTTAGCCACTAAAACAGGAATTAGCATAGCATCTCCTGCATAATTGTACTGTTTACCTACAGTTAACAGGCTTAGCGAGTGGTCGAATTTTCTGTTTTGGTTCAGTTTTGCAAGCTGTGAAGTGCTTATGTCTGGTTCTGGTTTAAACAAAAAAAAAAAAAAAGAAAGACGTTACCTTTACACTGCAAAAACAAAAGATCTACTGAATTCAGGTCATGAATATTGATAAGAGCAATAAGTTGCGTTCACATTCTACAATTTGATGTCCTAATCTCACACGGTGCGCACAGGCCTATTGATCCTTTGCAGTGACGTCGTGCTGGGGGTGTTTTACATGTATCTCTATGGTGGAATTTTCAGCAAGTACCATGATGACACAATGCACACCTTAGCAAACACTGTCAAAAAGTTGTAAGAGATCCTGAAAACTCAAGAATGAGCTCAGATTCAAGTCTAACAAGCCTCAGATAGAGAAGTGGTTACAGTTAGCGTCACACCCCCAGGGAATGTTGATGACATCAGCTGCAAAGTATCAGTTCAACTCTGGAGATTTCTTTCAAAAACAGTGAATCTCCGAAACTTATCATCCAGAAATGTTGAACCTTATCATTATTTGTTTGGGACTGGCTCCGCAAATTTGCCAGATTACTGGGCCTATCCTTTAAGCCAGAAAATTAATTACAGAGATATTCACCATAAACCAGGTCAACAAATCTGTCCTCCAGTTCAGTTTAAACTACAGTATTCTAGAATGTGCTAATGTCACGTGAAGCCCGTCTTGACTAGATTTATTTAGTTTGTAGGACTAGATATTTTCTTCTTTCATCTACAGTACCAGTCAAAAGTCTGCACACACCTTCGCATTCAATGCTTTTTCTTCTTTATGTTTACTACTTTCTATATTTTACATAAATGTGGAAGACATCAAATATATGAAGCAAGATATATGGAATTATGCTGCATACAAAAAAATAGTCAAATGTAATAGTCAAATAGTCAACTAAATAATTTCTATATTTTATATTCCAATTCCTCAAAGTATCCACCCTTTGCTTTGTTGACAGTGCTGTAAACCCTTGGCCTTCTCATGAGCTTCATGATGACTTCTCCTGAAATAGTTTTCACTTCACATCTGTGCCTCGTCAGGGTCAAGAAATGCCAAAAGTGCAAAGCAGGGTTCAAACCAAAGGATGGATATTTTTAAACATCTAAAATCTAAAACGAGTTTTGAATAATTTTGAGTTTCTTTTTTGTTTACTACTATCGATATGTGTCAAGTTTTGATGGTTTCAGTGAGAATCTACAATATAAATAACATGGAAATAAATAAGAACCACACATGAAAAAGTGTGTCCAAACCTTTGACTGGTAGTGTATTTTGTTGAATTTAAGTCAAAATGTCTTACTCCATTGATATTTTCTACTAAGTGCATAAATATCGACCAACAAACTAAATACAAAAACATAAATAAAATAAAAATAATGAAAATAATATTGAATTCAAGCCTTTATAACCAATGTAGATATTCTTTTTTTGCAGTGTAGGGTCAAGAATCCTAGAGATGTGAGATCCATTTTGTTCAACAGGTGGAATTGAGATTTTTGGAAAAAGTTCTGCAGATTTCTTTAAAGGACACATATGATGCATTCTTGTGCCTTTAATTCCCTTTTAAACATGCTTTTGGTCACCTTGGAATAAGCATTTCACATTTTCTAAATTGTCTGGAAATGGAGGTGAATTTATAAAGTATATTTTCCAAATGCAATGAGGCTTTTAGGCGTTGGAGCTCCCTCTGCTGTCAGCAAGAGGAATGAACAATGGGAAAATAAATAGTCCTTATTCCCTGTGAATCCTCTGCTAACGGAGCCATGCGTTTGTTGTGAACATAATTTGACTATAGAATGAGTTGGTGAAGATTTATGGCCTTAACAACTGCGTAGGAGAAGTGTGGAGTTTTATCTATGACGTAACTAAAAGGACAAAATGTGAGTGCTCAGAGAAGAACAAAATACAACTACAGGTATGTTTTAGATGAGGTGACAACAATATAGCATGGTTAAAAGCTGAATAAAAGTCTATTTTGCATAATATGTGGCCTTGTGTCTTGACTTGTCGAGCTATTGCAAATGGACACCCGACTTTCTCCAATCTCCGAACATCCACTTAGGGCACACTCCGTCGGCCATCTTTTTTTGTACAACATTAAAGCAGGAAGTATTTTAAATAGTTTGTCATGCCTCCCTGCGAGAAAAACAAAGAAGTTTTAAATAAAGGACGGGTGGGGTCGGCCTGGTAGTCCTTTGGTGTCCGTCAGACCTGCTCCCCTGCGCAGTCCCGGGCTGTGGTCCAACCTACGCTGTGCTATGCCATGTAGATGAAGGTGTTTATATCAGTCTCGTCCCTCTTGATGTACTTGTGGTCTATGAGCCACTCAATCTGCTCCTTGATCATCTTCTTCTGTGGTAAAAACATGTTCTTGAGGATCTCCACTAGCTCAGTCTGCAGCTGCGCGTTGTTGATGCGTTTCCTCATCTTCATGATCTGGATGATGGCCTCCTGTGGACACGCGGACAAGTGTGAGAAACAGGCATAATGCAGAAGGCAATCAAAACAAATATGTACAAATATTGTTCCCTGTCCAGCCGAAACTGGAACTGTCCGGCCTGGAACTGTCGGGTCTGGAACTGTCGGGTCTGGAACTGTATCCCGTCTCTTTGATTTATATTGTGTGTGATAGACAGGCACGTCTTTATTTTGGATCCACATTAGTTATTACTGCAGCAATAATAATTCTGATATAGTTGATTAATCGGTCGATGGTGTGTCTATTATTTGATTGGGATTTATATATAATGGATTTAAATGGACAAACAAAGAAAGGAGGGGACATGGAGTGAGTTAGCTGGAGATTTTGTAATGAAATGTGACTTTATTATGTCTTTTTTCATACAAATGCTATTTACTTTTCTTGTCAGTTGGGTTTAAATATATGGTCGGATTATAGAGACAGTTTTGTGACCTTCTGACAATGCCACGCCCCCTTTAGTCAATTAATTGTCTTTACTCGACCAATTACAGCCCTAACAGGCAGTCCATTCATGTCAAAGCATTGAAAAAAGGAAAAAAAAATACACAGAGGACTGAGAAACGGTGTGTATTTCTACAGGCTCATAAAGCAAAGAACCAAACTGTTATTTATCTTAGGTTAAAGAGGTTATACATTTTATTCTGAATGATACGAGAATTTGAGAGGCGATGTCTTCCACAGATTTGAGAGAAATGTGATACAAATCAGCGGCTGTGGTTGGACCGTTTCAAGTTAGGATGAAGGTTAGACACTCTAAAAAAATAGATACACTATTAAATACACGTATGTGTATGTCCCCATGCTTATTATGTTGTGTTTATAGCCAACCCAGGACATATTTTTCTCTGTGTGAGTGTGATATTTGCTCATGTACTTGTGTTCTCAGTATCCTCAGTTGCACGATGCCCTCGTTCTCTTCCTCTCTCATCCTCTCCGTGGTCAGCTGCAGTCGCCCGATCAGGTTTATCTTACCACGCTTCTGCACTTTGGAGTTTTTTCTGATCAAAACAAAATGGCCATAGTTATTAGACTGATGCATTTATATTAGAATTAGAACAAAATTGAAAAAAAAGGCTTACATAAGGGAAAATTCTTGGTTTACAAAGAACAGCGTTCCCTCTGCAAAGTCCTTGGGTGAGGAGACCACTGGGTCGTAACACAATACTTGCCGTTTTAGTTTTGGAAAAGCGACCAGGGACTAAAAGAAAAGCACACATATAAAAGGAATGAGCTGGCATTATATTCAAAATTGTATTCAAAATTGTATTCAAAATTAGGGGAAAAAATTAAATACACTTCTGACAAATATTACGATTAGATTTGCATTTGCTAAACTAATACAAGAATCCAATGCATTTCAGAATAGGTTTGTAGATGTCTAAACTACAGGGTTAGTAATGTTGTTTGCGGAGTAGCTTGGCAGCCAGACTGTTTTCCTCTGTATAGTACAAATACTTCAGTTTGTGGCATAGTTTTAGTATCCATTATGTCTCAAAATTAGCATTAGCATTGAGACACAAACATCTCCCTTTCTAAACACAGAAGTGTCCTCCAGTGAAGTTTTTACCTTATTTGTAAAGTGTTTAACATGTTCAGTAGCTCCCTGTCCACTGCTTTGTCTTTAAATATTTATTCATTTTAGCCCAACTCACCAAAAACTTCATAGAGATACAATTGTACAGGAAAAAGAGACGCTAATAGTGAGGCTGCTGGGTGCTGTTGAGCCTATTGGAAATTCCTGAAAAAACCTGAAAATAATACATTTAAAAAATATCACAAAAAATATAAATTTGGAAATTTTGTGTTGCCAGTCCCAAAGAAATAATGGTAAGGTTTAGCATTTGTGGATCATAAGTTTGCATGCAACTTTTCTAGTGGTGGGTAAGTCACCAGCTTGTCTCCATGGAAACTTACTGCTTAGTCAGGAATGTTCCGCAGTATGACATTAAACTTCTCCATTTAGTATTTACTTAATTACAGATGTTTTTATTGCTCAAAAAACATGCATTTTTACTGTGAGTGGGGTCGCCTCTCCACAGATCTGATCTGTAACTTGGCCTTGTGGTTCAACACACTTGGCTGCATGGATATGGCCAAGTATCAGATAGTCATGCTGTGGAACATTCTAAGCAAAGTGAAGTATTTGATGTAACCTCCACCCAAAAAGTTACGCAGTGCAGCTTTGAAAGTGAGTCTCCCATAGACTTACATAGGCTCCTGCCGTCCATCTGAAATTCTGATATCACCAACCTCTAGAACACCCCATGTCTATTGATACTTTGCAGTGACACGCTGGGGGTGTTCTACATGTATGTGTATGGTGGAATGCTCAGCGTTTACTATGGTGACACAATGCACACATTAGCAAACACTGTCAAAAAGTGTTAAAATAGCGTTCATAGTTCTGTTAAGGAGTTTGAGTTTCAACAAAAAGGTGAGAGTGACTAACTGAAAAACTGTGACTGTAATTTTATGTGTCAGAGACTTGTTTAACAGCACAAATCAGCACAACTATTATAGTTCCAACTCCAACTCTGTGTTAAAATAAACCTCAGATTAAAGTCTAACAAAGCTTCAGACAAAGCAGAGCCTACAGTTAGCATCGCATCCCCAGAGAACGTTGATGACATTAGCTGCAAAGTATCAATATCCCCTGCTGTTAGGTGCAGTTACCCATAGAGTCCGCCGGAGCTCCGCATCGGGCAGCTCTGTGGCTAACTTGAGGTTTTCAAAGCTGATTCTCTCTCGCGGCCTCTGGTTCCAAGCGAAGAGCACGGCCAGCTGGAATGTAGTCACCTCCAGGTCGTACTGGCCCACCTCGTTCTTAAATGTGATCTACACAAACACACTCACTGTCAGAGGATTTCATGAACAGTAGGGTGGCAACAAACGAACTAGTCAGCCATTCATTTTTCAACTGGTCAAACGATTATTTCTACTGTACAATGACATTTTTAAAATACATTAACAACAACAAAAAAACCTAAAATATGGTAATGAAGGCTTCTAAATACAAAATATTTATAGTATACTATTGATGAAAAACTGAATAGTTAATATAGTTAATAGTTAATAATTAGAGGGGGTATTACACTTCTATGTGATATAAATTGCTAACGCATTTAGATCACCATGTTACCTTTTATTGATTTGAATTGAACATGATTGAAATTGATTTGAACATGTTTAAGAAGTTCCACTTTTGCTTTTGGTGCTCTGAGTCCCCCCCCTCCATTTACTCTCTGTGCTAAGTCAGTCCCCCTTCAGAGCACCATCACAACACAATCAGCGTGCATCCGACTAAAGAAACTACTGTACATCCCATAAGGTTTGTAGTAGTATATTTTATGTATCATGCTTTTGTATATTTATGGCAAATTGTCATGTGGGCTGAGCATGGGATAGAATCATAATGTTAACAGTAAGGAGGGTTCTTATAGTGCCTGGGAGAGGTCGCTAAAATATTCAAACATGCATGGGTGACATCTAAAACCTCTTCAGGCATGTTTTTGATGAGGGAACAACGTTATAACATGGCAGAAAGCTCCAAAAAGTCGATCATTAATAAGGTTAGACAAAATAAGTGTTAAAATTCAGCCTAAACCCTTTGGGTCTACAGAAAAACTTGCGTTTTTTAAATTAATTTTTAAATTCTTGACTATGCCTAATGATGAGCGAAGAATATAAACTAACTAATGAACTAACTAACCTCTGCCGAACACTACAAGTGATGTGTGTATGTTAGGCAGGACTCACGATGCCGTTGGACATGAGGTGATGCCAGTGCAGCTTGCGGCCGCTGTGGTTCTTCTTATAGAAGTCCTCCACCTCTGGGATCAGGTCCTCCAGCTCTGTGGGCAAAGACACAAACACCTTCTCGCTGCTCCGGGACCACGCACCAGCATTCAGGATCTTTATGTTCACCGAGTCCGCTGGGCACAAAACAACACAGTTTGATTAGAAAATCAGATTTACAGAGATTGTGGAGTTAGAATTAGAGAAAGCACAGAAAAGTTGCATAGTGCACCTTTAAAGAAGGGTTGTGCTAAAATACCAAAATATTGATCTATTATGATATTACATTTTGTGATACAGTTTTACTATATTTTACAAAATTATTACAACTTTGTTGCTCGTTTAAAGAAAGAAAACATCAAGAGGGTGTCAGCTGGTACCAACCCATTGACCACATTTACATGAGGTTTTGTTAAAAGACACTGTTAAGTGTGTAAACCTTTTAGTATTGTAAATAATTAATGTGAAAAGCTGCCACTTGAGCTAAAAGCTCAGAACTTGTGTGCTTATGGTAGACTTCTAGTGATCACTAAACAGCCTCCTCTTTTATATGTTATGGGTGAGGAGAGCAGATAAATGACATAAATATTTTGTATACTTTAATATGAGGATTCACCATTCATTTGTATGAGGGAACGTTCAATTTGACGTAACTCCAGGTGGCAGCAGATATCCAAGTGATCGAGTTGTAGTAAAGTAAAGAGATAAAGAATTTGTGTCTATGGTACAAACCTGGCAGAGCCAGCTTGTTGTGTTTATGCATCTCCTTGAAGGACTGGTTTAGGTCTTCAGACACTTTGATGTCCTGGAACATTCGGGCTAATTTGTTGACATAATCCGCAGGCATCCCGACCTCCTGTAAACACAGAGGTCATTTCTTAGGGCAAATAAACATATTTGTAATCTATACCGGTTCGATGCTCATCCCCATTTCATTTAGTGGTCAGGTCATTTTATAGTAGTGACTGAATGTTTCGTGAATGAAAAGTGGAGGCCAGCAATTCATCATGAAAAGAAGTGGACATTGATAGATCCTAGACTGGTCAATAATGGCCAGAGATTAAATATACTTAAAGAACACATATTATGCATTATTAGGCCCAAGCTCCACAAGCTGGCAAAGGGCCTGGGCCATTGTAAAGCTGTGCGAAGCACGGTGGCATAAGTGGGCACGCATTCGGCGTTTGCCAAGTCTCGGCACTGTGTGCAGATAAAAATGTGATGCAAAAGTGGAACATTACTATAGCGTCCTGAGACCTGTGTCCTCATATGTGGACAACACATTTTGTGTTGTCTAGGCCACAATACAATGTTTTTACCTCAATTTTATCTCTACAAGGTCCTGGTGTCCACATATGAGGTCATTAAACTGCCACTTAGTGATGACAGAAGAGTTTAACACATAGTTTAGATTCAGATGGACTTTGTTAAAAGCATATGTCTCTTGCACCTGTTAGAAGCACTTCAAATGAGACACATTGTTCCAAGAGGCACAATTCTTGTTTCTCATTTTGTTTTTACTCAGGAACAGTATTGCTGTGTTCAGGCACTTAACAAATAGTTTTTGCAAATCATTATTTAAATGTGACTTTATTGTTTCTATCAAAATGATTAAAACGTACAACGAATGTCCTCATATGTGGACATAATTTTTCTCATAATGTAAAAAGATAATTCTTTGTTTTTACACTCATCAAGTCCCAGTAAGCCCAAATAACAAAGAGAAAAAATTAATAAAGCAGCCATGAAGAGTTCGGGTCTCAGGAGGATAGTATAGAACCCAAAAGGGTTAGGGTTAGCCCATGTGAAAGTCACTGACAGGCACATCATGGGTATTGTGGTCATTAGTTACCACATAGCTGATTAGGCCCAAGTGAGCTATCAAACTTTTTCAAAAAGCCTATGGGAATAATGAATGAGAAAATTACCTGTCTCTTAACTTTTGACAGAATGGTTTCAAATATTATTTAACTTAAGACTAAATAATATTTTTTCTTTTCCACAACAAAGATTAGGGTCGCTTGTGGGTTTGGACAGGGCCTTGGTGATTGGGTAGATAAGGAGTGCGCACTGCATACCCTGAGCCACTCCACCATGTTCTCTTCAATCTCACTGTCCGCTGAGATGTCCAGGATGAGGCGCCGGGTCAGGTGAGCTTTGTGGTACCGCATGAACACGTCTTTGTTCTGCACATACTTCAGCACCAGCAACTAGGGAGAGACAGAGATCAATACTTTTCCATGACATTAAAAGGTGCTGTACCTGATTTTTACTGTCTTCAAAACGTGAAAAACAGAACTAGTTCATTTTCAACGGTTTAAAGTGGTCCAAAGGTATTCCTCAGTTACCTAATGCATCTAACATCCTAATTATTCAACTAGGATGGAATAATGATTCAATAATTATTCCATCCTAGTTTATAAGCACTTTTCACAACTCTCAGCTTTACCATAACTGCAAAACTCCACTCTAGTGTCTAAAAACAGTTAGCATCCTAACTCACTATCGGACAATAAAATGCTCTCTACTCAGAAGCAGACAGCACACAGCAGACATATTTTGACCTCAAGAGCTGCTTATACAATATATCTGTACGAGGGCACGACAAAATTGCTCAAATACATAGAAAAAAATCAGGTACAAAGGGAAAAAAAATATTGAAAAACATGTTTCCCATAAAACTGAAAGATAAAAGTTCAGATATGTGCTAACGAGACAAGACCAATATTTATTTAAAATATTTTTCTGAAACTTTATACACTGCTACATTATCAAAACACTTTGTCAAATTTTAAGTTATAATTGTATTTTTTGGACCAAAAACTCTTTTTAAAAGTAAAACTGACAAAAAGGCTGATTGTATTCCTTATTAGATCCTAGATTAGGCTTGGGTTGGTTGTGGTTTGGTTAATTTAGTTTTTACTTTTACACTGTTTAACTAGTAAATGGGCACACAGGTACACATTTTGATTTAATTTAACTGAACTTATTGTGCCAAAATATAAACTACCAGGCAAAGGTTTGGAAACACCCTCTCATTTAATGTTTTTTTGTTTATACGTTTTAGATACATACGGAAGACATCAAATATATGATGGAAGATATATGGAATTCTGTAGCAAAGAAAAATGTGAAATGACTCAACTAAGTTAGTCAGCGTGTAGGTGAAGTGGGGTGAGTCAGCGTCAGACGTCTTCAGGGTTAGCAATGTAGGCAGTATAATGTCCTCCCTGCTGTTCAATATTTACCTGGACAATCTCTGTACAGCTCAATAACTGTAATACTGGATGTGTTGTTGGAGGCTCTGTCAGTAACTATCTCGTGTGTGCAGATTATGCTTACTAGGAAATTTAATATGTGCTCTGTAAATGTGAAAACTACTTTATTCTACATTATTTCAGTCCTTCTGCTACTCTCTGTAAATGGCCCAACTGTGGCGGAGTTACAACAGGCCAGTCAGCAGAGGCTAACAGTGGCATAGAATGACTCTATGAGGTTGATGCTAAAGGTGCCAAGACACCGTAGTTTTGCATTATTTTGAGTTTATTTCGTGTTTGCTATATTCCGTTTGTATCCATTCATAGTTTTGATACCTTCAGTGAGAATCTACAAAGTGAATGAAATGAAAATATTGCAATAATGTCATTATCGCAATACAAAACATAGTTATTGTTTTTTCATATCGTGCAGCCCTCTACTGTGAAATCAGACAGAAGACTAAAGCGCTTTATGAGACTTGTGTATTATTCTCACCACTTCCTTGAGTTTGGCTTCGATCTCCTCCGACGTGAGTTTCTTGCTCAGTGGGGTCTTCCGTAGCAGCATGTCGCAGTAGTTGGCCAGCAGCTCGGGACATTTGGACTCTGGCTGGGTCTTTAGTCCCACGCTGCAGGGACAGGACAGACAGTACACTACATGGCACTCAAACGCATATATAGTAAGGTTAAGGGTAAAAGTTGTAGTAGACCATAGGTTTTTTTGAGCCAATACGATATCTGATATTTGACTGGCTGAGCTGGCCGATTATCGATATTTGTTTGAATCTTGCATGGAATCCAGAATACACACTTTAGAATGATGTGAGTCTGGTCACTGTTGAATCTCCTCAAAGTTCAGATGGATGTGACTGACAGATGGATTAGCCAATCATGAACATGCATGACCCTGCCCCTCCTCCCCCAGTTTAGCAGCTCTATTTGAAATGTGGTTGTGGACAAAGTTTAGGTGTTTAGTCCCACTTTACGTTATAGTAAAGCTCACAAATTAACCCTTCAAAAAAACTTACCCTTTCTGTTTCATAGGTAGCTCCAGTTTAAATATGGTGGCATCGTTCACGACCGCCTTGTACGCCTGTGGACAGACACAAACATGGAGGGGTGAACGCTTGGCTGGTTGTTGGGGGGTAAAGCAGTGGAGCCGAGCAGTACTTTGTCTCTGGCCGTGAGGAAGCGCGGGTCGTCCTGAAAGGCCTCCTTCACCAGGCGGCTGAAGCGGTTAAACAGGGTCAGCAGCTGCTCCACATACTTTTCAGAGTCCTGCAACAAAAAAATGAGGAGTTAGGCATGGGACGAGACAAGACAAGATTTTGGTATAACTTGTAATAAATATCTTTTGTGATTCGCTAAATTATTTTGTGCTCACAATTTTTCCCAGAGGAGCGTAAATATAAGTAGGCTGACTCTGTCACGACGCATCAAATAGCAAAATGAGTGTTATAATGTGTGTTAATAATTAAAAGGAACTGTGTGTAAGATTATGATTTTACATTTCAGCATAACAGATCTGTGACTCCAGATACAAGGTAAACATGTGCAAATCAAATATGGCTTTTACTGATAAAAATTGTAATGTCGATGTAGTCTTAGTTACAAAACATTTGTACATGATGCTTATGTTATAATTTGGTGTTTTGGTTCTTAAAAAGATTCTCCAATCAGAAAGCAGAATGACCCTCACATTAATCTCCCATTTGGGTCATTGCTGAAATCCAGTTGTCTTAAATTAGGGCTGTCAAAATTAATCCCGATTGAAAATTTGAATCAATTATGATTGTTGTGAGTTACCTTGCAATTAATCGCATATGAATTTGACTATGTTTTTATGTATGTTTTAATAACACATTTATCTTTTTAATAACATATTTTTTCTTATTGCTTACTTTACTAATG